>CM053786.1:643124368-643411868 GCA_028749045.1 Cupressus sempervirens | reverse complement strand
CGTTGTATGATTTTTTTTACTATGATTTAATATTTTTTCTTTCTCAAATTTGACATCTTCTCATGTTAAAATATGTACTTGTAGAATTGTTTAATTGCAATATGCTAAATGCAATTAAAATACCATAAAATATATATGAGAATATTCTTAACTTTGAGCTCTATAAAATGGTGTTTACATATTATTTAAAATATCATAAAAAAGAGTAAGAGTTATTAAAACATTTATTTTCTAAAATATTTTTGTTTCTTTAGTAATTGGACACAAGCTAGTATAAAACATGCATTTAATAGACATTTTCAATTGGAAAAGTGTGAGACCATATATAACTTAAATAAAATAAATTTATCTAGATCATATGTTTCAAAAAATAAATAGATAGAAATACTCAAATTTAACCATTCTAATCAATCAACCAAAAATGTGACATGGCTTTGAACTTTTACCCCATTACATTTCCAACACCATCATCATCATATATCTTTCCTCCTCATCCAAGGGAGGTAAAATGGACAAGACTAGACAAATAAATCCTTTGGAAGAAGTGACAAGGGGAAACAAAGAATTAGTAGCAACTCATCAAATATAAATGGGAAAAGGCACAACTAGAACCTTATGGGACCAACTAGAGTCACAACATGGTGGAGAAGATAAGCAGTGATGCAAGCCTTTATCACCACTACTAAAGGAGCATGAGAAAGCTTGAGACTTTAGAGTTTGGTACTGGTAGGTGGAGGATTCACATCTATGGTGATGCCAACAAGGTAGAGCGCAAAAGTGGAATCTGATGACACTCTAGTAACCTTACGTGAGGAACTACCCCAATCTTGCAAAACATATTGAGGGTAGGCCACCTTGTTCTCCTGAACTTGAATGAGTATCATCAAATTTTTACATGTGGAAGATATAGTATATAATTATACATTTATATCAAAAAAATTATGAATGAAAAGAAAACCATTTCTATGCTATCAAAGAGTGAATAGAATCTCCATCCTGAAAGTATACCAAATATAGGAGAACTTAGATGGAATTCTAAGTTAATTGCCCAGTAAAATCATATCCCAAGAAAAAAGTTCATGCCAAATGGATTGAAAAAAATAATGAATCTCACTCCAATATTGTTGGGCATGTTGGTGAAACTAGAAAGTATGTACAAATGTTTTTGGGAATTTATAGAAAGGGCATTTAGGGTTCAACATACTCATATGCTTGAGCTAAGACCCCTTAGACAACCCTTAAAAAGTGCACACTAAGAAAAGTGTGCAATCTTTCATTCCATAACATTGGACTTGATAATAAGAAAATAAAGTCTTTAGGTCTTCTATTATAACTAGAAATGTTGCTAGTTAAGAATGGTAAGCATGAGAAAATGAGGAACAAGATAACAGTACCCCAACTTGGGCTTGTGCCAAGATGCTTCTTGACCTTGGCAAGAACAAAATTCAAAGAAAATTCCCAAGAAATAAAAGTATCCCTATGTTGAATCCACTTCCAATCGTACTTTTAGAGCCATAGTGGAGTAAGTGGGAAGGATTCTTTGTAACAAAGAATTTTTGCCACTAAATGCCAAAACTAAAAGTAAAACAAAAAGTGTCCAACCACTACACAATATTTAAAATATTCCCTTCTTCCTCTATGATGGTAAGAAAGGATTCATCATAAAAATGTGTATTAATAAGCTAAACAGTTGGCTTGGGCATGGAAATTCCTCTAGCATGGTAGGAAGATATTGTATCAATGAGAAAGTAGAAAAATCCTTCGACAAGAAGGACATAAAGAATAGGGGCAAAGGGAAACCTTGGTGAATGAAGCTAAAGAGACCAAAGGTCTTATATTGTTGACCATTGATAGTAATGCAAGAAAGCACATCCCCAAAAAGCATTCAAATAGATTGAAAAAATATAGGGTTAAAGCCAAGACCTTGAAGCATTTCCATTATGAAAGGTCATTCAATATGGAAATAAGGTTTGGCAAAATTAATCTTTAGGGAAATAGAAGGGTATTTGGGTTTCCTAGCCTATTTAATGCCCTCCTAGACAATAATAATGTTGTTAATAATATTCTGAGACTTGATGAAACCAGTCTACTCAACGTGCATAGTGAGCAACAAAAGACAATGGATTTTAAAGGTTAAAGCCTTAGTGATAATCTTGTAAGAGACATTGAATAGGTAAGGATCTCTAATTGCATATATCTTCAAGATCTGAAACTTTGGGAATTAATTTTATATTTCCTTTCTTAATAATTTCCCCAAGGGACTCAGGGTGAAAGGTTTCCAAATAGACCTTATGGAGGTTGGGGCCAACTGAATCCCAAAAGGTCTTATAAAACTCACACGAAGAACTATCACAACAAGGGACCTTGTCATCCACCATGGAAAAAATAACTTCCTTGAAGTCTAAAAGAGAAAACATTTATTACAAAAGGTTTGTTCTTCAACAAAAAGTTCTTTGGGAGCAACTGCAATACAATCCTTCAAAAGTAGTTGTTTGGTCTTTGTTGATTTTCTTAACCCTCGTTGAGGAATGATTGGCTCTATCAAATTTAATCAATTTACTATGTCCCAAATTGAATGAAATATTCACTTAGAATAAATATTTACATGGATAAAGAATTGCATCTTCTTAGTATGAGTTCATGTCTTTGTGGAGCACACAAAATTGGGTATTTCTCATTTTGTTAAAAAACAAAGAGTGGGGGAAATAACAATATTTACCCAATTCTTAATAATAAAAATATAGTAACTTAAGGTCATTAATAGTGGAAAATACTATAAATGCAAGAACCTATAGAATGAAGTGGGATTTTTGTCTAGAGATTTCATTTTTCTAGAGCCAGTGAAAATTTGGATTTTAAAATAGAAAATTTATTTTAATGATGCCTTCTTAATACAATATTAGTATTTTATTGTGTCAAATAATATATAGAATATTTATCCCTCACCTATTAGCACTTCAAGAAATTATTTCTTGTCAACTATGCATGAGCAACACTTTTTTGATGTGCACATTAATGGCTTAAATGAATAGGGTATGTCAAAGCATTCACATTTTTTGACAACCACTTAAAGTTTAAATTGTACGCACATCTATATTGCATGAAAAGTCTCCCCCTCTCTCTCAAAATATTGAAAAATAAATAAATCTAAAATTTTAATATAAATTAACTACTTATTACTTCTAAAAGTATGTAATAATATAGTAGCACAACTAATAGTTCTATAACTGTTTCCTCTTCCTTTTGGGTTGAGTTTGATCTCATTCTTCATATGCAATGACTAGTGTACAATAGATGTAATGTGGTACATGAGGAACAAATAATTTTAACTTGGTGTAACTTCTATACTTAATTTCAAGAATGGAATGTGACCCTGAATTTATGCATTCCTCTACCAGGTCAAATTGATTATTGTAGAATTGAATCCCTTTAGTATTTGTGATGTTGAAACAACTTTTTCAATTTGAAACTTAATTCAAATATGCAACTTGAACCATTTGTTATTCCTTAGGCTTGAAAATTGAACTTAACATTATTTTATAACTATATAATCCTAACAAAAGGGAAAAAAATTATTTGAGTCGATTCAAGTTGAAATTAACCCTAAATTAACCATTCTCTTGCACATTCTTTATATAATAATTTGAAATAGAAAAGGTTCCATTTGTACCCTCTTAAAGTAGAATTCAAAAAGCTAACTTTAATTAGATTCTAGAAACTAAGAGGAAGCTTTCAAGATGAAAATTTATGGTAGAAGGACAAACCCAAAAAAAACACATGAAAATAAAAAATGGAAAGGAAAAATGTGCTACATTACACCAAACGAAAGAGCGATAGGAAAAAGCTGAAACCATTAGCAAAATAGAGCCATATAATATCTGTGAGAAATATTAAAAAAATTAAATTCACAACTCACCACCCTAAACCTAAAATTTCACAACCCTTAAATTTTACTTGGTACAAACTATTACCAAGTGCCAAAAATTGCTTAGCACTTTAATAAACCGAGTGGCAGGAGAGTGTCAAGTGAACTTGGAAAATGAAGAGCAACTCAGTAAACACTAGATACCGAGTGAGGTCGGTAGATGAATTTTGAGTGAACTCGGTAACCAATGCAGGGTGTGATTACCGAGTGAACTCGATAGGCAATGCAATTATCAAGTGAACTCGATAGAGACAACAGAGATAAGATCTTTTAACAAGACTTCACTGAGTGAAGATTTATAATGTGAACAATTTTCACCATTAAAACCAGAAATCCAGAACTTGAAGCTTCCAAATAAAACTTTTCAAATGCAATGAATAGAAGGAGACAAATGGATTCAAGTATGCTTGCTTTCTTTCTATTCAACTTGGATTAAATCATTACAAAAATCTAGCAGCATTTGCTTCAACCAGAAAATCCTAAAATAACCCTAAAACTTCAAACTAGAAAAACTTCAAACTTATAGCTCTAATGGCTACATACCACAATGCCTGGAGTAATCACTACTTCAACAGGTCAAATCAAAACAACAAACTATGAACTTACAGGATGACACAAAGAGGCATGTGCAACTGTGGTCACAAAATAAACTCCTTCTGTCTCTGCAATGACAAGATCTGCTGATCACTTCCTTTCACCTTTTCTCTGCAACATCTGCGAATGAATGACAAAACATTCCTTTTTTTCTTTGGAAAAATATTTTCCCTCTCATTTTTTATTTCAAAATCTCACCTACCAAAAAATAAATGTTTTTGGCAGGTTACCAAGGATGGTAGGTGGGTATTTGGCTCTAGGGAGAAACGACCATCTGCAATTAATATTCCAACACTCCCCCTTTATCTCGAGCCAAACAAACAAGGATCACTAGTGATCCACATCAACTACAACAAGACACTCTCTTAGGTGTACAAAAGTTCCAATGCCTAATGGCTTGGTAAAAATGTCTGCTAGCTATTGCTTAGACTTACAATATTCAATTTTGATATCCCCATTCTCCACCAGCTCTCTGACGAAGTGATATCTAATCTCTATATGTTTTCTTCTCCCATGGAAGACTAGATTCTTAGACAATACAATTGATGAGATGTTGTCACAATAAATTGTGGTTCCATCCTCTTGCCTTTCATTCAAATCTGTCAAGATCCTCCTTAGCCAAATTGCTTGACATGCTATTGCATTTGCTGCTATAAACTCAGCCTCTACTATAGATTGAGCAAAAATAGGTTGCTTCTTGGATGCCCATGAAATTGCACCCGATCCCATGTGGAACATGTATCTAGAAGTGCTCTTCCTATCATCTATACTTCCAGCCCAATCACTATCAGTGTAACCAACCAACTTGAAATCTTTATTTGCAGTATACAAAATTCTAAATCCCTTGGTACCTTTCACATACCTTAAGATCATCTTTCCTACTTGCGAATGGGAATCTTTTGGTGTTTCCATAAATCTAGAAATTAGGCTTACTGCATGCATTAGGTCTAGCCAAGTTGCAGTGAAATACATTAAACTTCCAACCATACTCTTGTATAGTGTTGGATCTACTCTTTTGTTGTTGTCTTCTTTCCTCAACTTTAGACCTACTTTTGTTGGTGTGATGGCTTCCTTACTATTCTGCATTTTAAATCTCTCCGAGATCTTCCCTACATACTTTTCTTGAGAGATGAAGATACCAACATGCATTTGTTTTACTTCTATGCCTAGAAAATATTTCAAGAGACCTAGGTCTGTCATTTCAAATTCACTTTTCATAGCCTCTTTAAACTCACCAATTAGAGCCTTGTCATTACCAGTAAAAATTAAATCATCTACATACAAGACAACAATCAACACACTTTCATTTATTGCCTTGATGTAGAGATTAGGCTCACCATTGCTTTTGTTAAAGCCATTGCTCATCAAATATGAGTCAATCCTACTATACCATGCCTGTGGAGCTTGCTTGAGCCCATAAAGAGATCTCTTCAATCTATATACTTTGTGTTCTTCACTTGAAACTTCATAATTAGGTGGCTGCTCCATATAGACTTCTTCTTTCAATATACCATTTAGGAAGGCAAACTTCACATCCATTTGGTATACCTTCCATTTGTGCTAAGCTGCAATTGCTATGACAAAACACATGGTTTCCATTCTTGCAATCAGGGCATATGTCTCATCATAATCTCTACCATACTATTTTTTGTAGCCCTTGACTACCAGCCTTACCTTATGCCTATCAATCTTGCCTTCAACATTGCATTTGGTCTTGTAGACCCATTTCACTCCAATCACTTGCTTTTTGGGAGGCAATTCAGTTAGCTCAAGTGAATGTACTATGGTGATAGACAATAATGAAAACCCAAGTGATTCTAAAATTGAAGACAATGAAAATGTTCAAAGAAATACAACAAAACATGAATGGGAGATTATATCTAGGTTGCATTGTGGTCAAAACATAGAGTGTATAGAAATAGACATGTTGGGGAGAAGAGATATTGAGAAACATACAAATTGGTCTATTGATTATAAGGGAGAAGAGTACACTAATGTAGCAATCAATTCTATAGGTAATATGAAGAATCATGGTTGTCTGATATATGATGACATTCCCCAATGCATCAACTACATGACCCTTGGTGACAAATAAAAAAAGACAATTGACATTACTATGACACACTATCATAGAAATCAGAATGCGGATACATTGCTCATGATAATTCAAGGAATAGTTGCCACTAGATGGTCATATCTAATTGGTGCCATTAGTCAATCTCTTCAAAATGCAGCAATGCCCTCTCTATCTCCCCTTCTATTACTTGCACCAATAGCAGTTGCAATATTCAACATAAGAGCTTCTATAGCTCATTCAAAATTAAAAATACAATTACAAGAATTTTCTCAATTGGAAGGAATAAGACTCACCAAGTTTCAAGAAGAAATGATACATATCAAGTATATTTTGATTCATGAAATGAGCTTCATTGGTTAGAACATGTTGGAGAACATAGACTCTCAACTTTGACAAGCATTACCAAAAACTACAGATATAAGCTTTGGAGGTAAAAGGCTTTACTTTTCCTCATTAACAAGTACACCATGTAGATAATATAGACTAACACATTACTAAAATATAAGTATAAATTATTTTTCTGACATAATTATTTTCATTCTTATGTTTCAAGTGTATCTATTAGTTTGGTAGGAGATTTGAACCATCTTCCTCTGCTTAGTGATAGACAAGCATATGACAGTAATAGAAGTGAAAAGTTACTATGGAAAGAATTGAAGACTATTGTTACTTTGGATAAAATATTTAGACAAGATGGGGAAAATGACGATCAACAAAGATTTAATCAACTTTTGATGAATGTAGTTGGTGCAAACCCACAGATTGATGATTGGAGGTTGATAATGACAAGAACCCCTATCAACATGGATCTTGCAACAAATTTATAGTTTGAAAATTTTGTCCATCTATTCTCAACAAATGAAAATATTCATAGTCATAATAAAAAAATGTTGCATTCATTGAAGTATCTTGTTGTACATAGTGTTGCAACAAAAGAAAGACATGGTAATGCATTTGAAGATTATTCAAATGATGAGCTTGATCTAGTGTTGCTAATCTATAAGGATGTAAGGGTCATGCTAGCCTCAAATCTATGGGTACAAGCAGGTCTTGTAAATAGATCTTTGGGGTAAGTTTGAAATATAGTCTACAAACAAGGAAATGCTCCACTTGAACCTCCAACATATGTGATGGTTGAGTTTGATAACTATTCTAGACTACCATTTGAAGACCATCATCCAAAAACAATTACAATAACACCAATACAAAAGAGTAGAACACTTCAATTTCCTTTAAGATTGGCATGGACATTGACTATACATAAATCTCAGGGTTTGACTCTTCCAAAAGTGACAATTGATATATGACCAAGAGAAAGAACAAGATTGACATTTGTGGCAATACCTCATGTAAAATCTTTATAGTGTCTAAGAATAATGTCTCCATTCATGTATGAGTGCTATGATAAAATGAAAATGTTAAGAATAAGGTGTCTCAACCTTGTATAATTCCTATTCTAATTATTGTTTGTTTTGTAAAATGTATTTCTTGCAAATAATGTTGATGTGTCGACATCTTGAATTGTGTGTAAGGAGATCATGACTAAAACGGTTATGACGGATTCCTATGACATGTAAGAGCTATGTTAGGAAGATTCAATGACATGTGAAGACATGTGGCAACTAAGATATTTGAATACTGTACACTCTACCCCAATAGTGGGGTTCCTATTTTCTCGAAGAATGGTAAAACCCTAATACGGTTTACCTTTGGGAGTAGCCCTAAAGTGAAGCGCATGTTATAAGCATTTTTAGGGTTGCGAAGAGATGCAATGCAAAAAAGTTGTATTGTTGGTACTGCGAGTAGCTACTGGAGTCTTCTGTTGTTGATGTTGAAATTGCATTGAGAGTGTATTGTAACCTCGTGTTGAAGATAATACATTGTGCAAGTTCTGAAGGGGTGGGGTTATTTTACTGAAAGGTTCTTCCCCATCGAAAAATACTTGTGTTATGGTTTCCTTTCTCTGTCTATTTTTTGTATGCATGGTTGGCTGCAATATGATATTGAATCTATAAGTGTAGAATATTTTAATAGGATTTGCATCATACTTTCCTTATGAGATTAGTGTAGGAAGTTGTTTTCGCACCTGAGTTTCCTTACAGAAAAAGGGTAGACAAGTCACCAAGCACAAGGATGAAGAAAATAGACTTAAGTTGTTAGAATAAACTTGATGTAATATTATTTTTCAATACTTGTCCAATGCTAGTACAATTTTTATTTCTCACTTTAATAGTTTATAATTTTTATTATAGTTACTATACTATTTTACAATTGTAGTATTTAAAGAATTTTTTTCATTTACTTGTATACTACTATGAATCATGTTTCAAATGTTTTAAATAAATGTTTTCACATCCATAATATATAAATAGACTTTTAGTATACCCTTGTAAATTCTTTTTATGGTCCTTACATTAAAGAAAATGACCACTTATTTTATTATGCTCTTATAAGTTTGTATCACTTTATGTCAAATAATTCTTTTCAAGATAAAATGTACTAATGTTTTAAAAATGTGTGTTAGGATATCAAATTGATCAAATATATTTTATGTTTCTTTCATGTAACATACCTTATTTTAATGATTATGGTTACTATCCTTGATGCAATATTTCTTTCCTTTTGGAAAAGTCATATTCTTTATCATGTTTTATAATGATAATATTTTTCATAATTTCCATGCAGCTTATGAAGATGTCAAAAAAATTATGTTTAGAATGGGTTTACTGGTGGTTGTGAGACTTTCATTGTAGACTTCCACAAAACATCATCCTTCGTATAGAGGAGTTGAGTGATCAGTATTGGATAAGAGATAGAATGACCAGTTGAATTATAAACAATGGACCAAGGAACAATCAATTAAAATGTAGTAACTATGCTCTATATTTCAACTTCCATTAAAAAAAAAAGTTAAAATCAACTTAGATGTCAAATTTTATCACCTTTAGATCGAGGTTATAGACTTTAAAATTATCATTGCCCCAGCAGTAAATGTTAGGAAGCACACTCTCTCTGATGAGCTCAGTATAAAGTTTATGTAATTTCTTAAAGGAGAATCTAAAATTAGCTATCACAAGGGTCCACTCAAAGAATGGTTGAGAGATACTCTTAATTTTGGTCACATACTCACATTCAGAATACACCAAGTCATTCCATCTTTGAGGTTGTTGCATGCAAATTATGGCATGCCTACATTATTTTACGTAAAGTCTACTCTATCAATTAAAGTTTGAAAAGTTCTTCCTAGAAATGTAGAGTTATTACCAATCCATCCATAGTTGAAAAAGTAAAAATATTCTACATATTATTTGTCAATGTATTGTCAACATTTTTAACAATAAGCAACAACTATTCTACTTGACACTATTTGATATAGATGCCACTCTGCAACTTGCCGCTCAAACTTTGATTTTGAAATTTTAAAATTTCAAATCTATGGTGGGCCCTGAGCCCTCAGATTCACCTCCTTGCCCATATCTACAAAGGGTTCTTGTGTTATACAGGGACTTGGAGGACACGGAGGATGGTTGTGGGTCCAAGGGGGATCTTGGGATGACTTCTGTCGACACTTTTTTCTCGGGTAGTGGTGGCCCTACGGGTGGTCCTCTACAGAGTGCTCAGATGATGGCTAATGGGTCACTAACGGGTTGGAAAAATGTGCTGGTGGGATCCTTGGGGACTAATGAACATTTGGAGGGAACTAAGGCCCATTCAGAAGATCCCAAGATCACTTATGGTTTAGATGGTCTGGTGATCTCCCTCCCTAATAGTTTGATGGATAGTGTGAGTTCTGGTCTCAAACTTTGTGTTGTTGGCAAATCCATTGCTTTTAGACCAACAATTGAGATGGTTCAAAAATGGGTGAGTTAGAAATGAAAGGTTAGAGGTAGTGTGGGGGTTTTTGCTATGCATAGTGGCCTCTTTTAATTCAAATTTACTTTGGAGGAAGATACCAATCTTATTCTCTTAGGTACCAGGTATGATGGGAAACATTGTCTGGCTTTGACAAAGTGGCATCCAAGTTTTGATGCTAGTGTAGAGCTTAATAAATTGGCCCCAGTCTAGGTTAGATTACCTGGACTGCCCCTTGAATTTTGGGATGAAAAGATCCTAAGATTGGTGGGGAACTTTTTGGTCATTTTTTCATAGTGGATAAGGTAACTATGCAAAAATCACATATGGTTTATGCAAGGTTCTATGTGAATATTGCATTGAACCGTGCACTCGCAATGGTGGTTACACTTAAGACCAAATGGGGAGAGAAAGTCCAGCCCATTGAATATGAGAATGCAAGCTTGTATTGCCAAAAATGTAGCCAATTTGGACACCTTATTATGGACTGCAAGGCCCAAATGCAAAAGGACAAATAGATGGAGAGTACTTCAAGGAGAGTTATGGAAAATATGGAGGAACCTTTGGAGGCCCCAAGATAGGATGTGGAGACTGCTGATACAGAAAATATGGAGGTTCACCCCATGCTTTCCACCCTAGGTAAAGAGCATAATGCTACTAGGTAAAGGGAAGCCTTCGAGGACAAGAAGAAATTGGAGGAATATCCCTCTAATAGGGAATTAGAGGAACTATTGAGTTCACCCATGGGGAAACTTAAGGATGGTGAGTTGTTGGAGGAAGGTGAAATAGAGGTATTCAACCCTCTTCCTGGCTCGCAAAAAAATTAGAGAGGTGATTGCCTACAGGGTCTTATGGCCGTAGAATGTGATACTCAAATAAAAGTTTGTATCCCCCTAAAAATGGTTATGGCATCCCCAGTGGAGATTGCAGCTAAAGTCATGGCAAGCATTGATAAGGATGATAAGGAACATAGCCCTACCTCACCACTTGAGGAGGACAATGGGGAATGGGAGGTCCAAAAAAAGAAAAGAAGGGGGGGTAAAAAGTTAGATGTGGGTGCCAGTGGGACTGTTGGAAGGCCATCTAGCAGATCTACCAAGACAAAACAAGTAGCTGGGTAAGTGCACAAAGTTGTGGTGCCAAAAGGGGAGTATAAGTGGACACCTTTTTCCTGAAGTCCGCAAATTTTGAACTTCAACAAGAATTTGAAGATAGTTACGCTCAAAATTTTTAGATATGACAAAAAAAAAAGTCGTAGTCCTTTGAATCTAGTTTCTAAACTACTAATTTTTTTTCAAAATGGTTTAGTTTTAGGTCCTCAAAAAGGGGGGCCACAAAGAGTGGTACTGTTTATTCCAAAAAAAAATAGCACAGTACAAAGTGTGGCCCCCCTAAAATTTTAACTTTTTTTTTGAAATTTTTTAATCGCTCTGGTCAAAAGTTATTTAACACTATGTAGTTTATCCCAGATTTTTCGAGTAATTTTATAATGTCTATTTTTTTTTAAATGAATTTTCTAACTAGAAATATCCCAAAAATGTGAAATATCTATGTGCTCCCCCTAGAAATAATTGAAAACTAATCTAAAATAAAAAAATAAAAAATTCAAAGTGTGTAGAATGGAGTCTAGTTTCTAAAAAACTAAATTGTTACAAAATTTGATGAAAAAGCTAAAATCTATAGCCCAATTAGTATGTGGTGGTTTTTGACAAAAAATGAACATACATTCAGAAGAAATTATAGATGAAAGGCTTGAAATAGTTCAAATTAAAAATAAATTATATGGTTAGATAGCTAACACAGAGACCTATAATGCTATGTAACCTAATCTTATCGATACCAACCACGAGAAATCTTGAAGGGGAGCACATAAGAAAAAAACAATCATTTTTTGTATGTTTGCTAGAAAACACGTCTCAGGCCTATTCATCAAATGCAAACCTTTGGGTTGGATCTCCAAGGCAAAACCAAGCCTTAGGCTTGGGTTTGATTAAGGTTTAAATAGCGCGTGCACCCTATAGTGTGCACGCGCTATTTAAACCTCAGCTCTAAATAGCGCATGCGCGCTATAGGGCGCAAGCACTATAGTGCGCACGCACTATTAAGATGTAAGTTGCAAAAGAGAACTAGGTGGGGGGGGGGGATAGGGGAATGGCTATGTTGGTGCATGAAAGAGATAGAGAGAAAGTAGGGGATAGGAGAGGGGAGAGAGTACAGGATGGGAGAGAGAAAGTGAGAAAGAGTAGGGGTGGCAAAGAGAGGAAGTGTGAGAGAGAGTATGGGTGGAAAAGAGAGAGTGCAGGATGGGGGAAAGAGATTTAAAGTAGGGGATGGGAGAGAGAGGAAGTGTGAGAGAGAGTACAGGTTGGGAGAGAGAGATTAAGAGTAGGAGATGGAGGAGAGAGAGAGAGTAGGTGATGGGAGACAGAGTGGAAGAGGAAGAACTTGAGAGAGAGGAGGATGGGAGTGCATGTGTGTGAAAGAGAGAGAGTATGGAATGGGAGAGGGGGAAGACAAAGTAGCTCAAGAGAGAGTAGGGGATGGAAGAGAGAGTAGGCGATGGGAGAGGGAGTGGGAGAGGGGGAGATAGGGGGGAATAGAAATGTGTGTAAGAGAGAGAGAGAGAGAGAAAGAGAGGAGGGTATAGGAGAGAGTGTGAAAATTTAAGAGAGACTAGAGGGTAGCAGAGAGAGAGAGAGTGGAGAGGGAGAGATTAAGAGTGAAAGTGAGAGAGAGAGTAGGCAGTGGGAGAGGGAGTGGGAGAGGGAGACCAAGTGAGAGAAAAAGTAGGGGATGGAAGAGGAGAGAGGGGGGATGGGTGTGTGTGTGTGTGTCAAAGAGAGAGAGTCAAGAATGAGAGAGGGGAGAGAGAGATAGAGAGAGTAGGCAATGGTAGAGGGATGGGAGAGAGAGGGAGAGAGAGAGAGAGGGAGAGAGAGAGAGAGAGAGTAGGGGATGGGAGAGAGTAGGCAGTGGGACAAGGACTGTGAGAGAGAGAGGGGGGGGGGGAATGGGAATGTGTATTTATTTATAAGAGAGATAGAGTAAAGGATGGGAGAGAGTGTGAGAGTGTGAGAGTTTGAGAGAAAGTAGTAGGGGATGGGAGAGAGAGTGAGAGTAAGGGATGGGAGGGAGAGAGACAGAGAGAGAGTAGAGAGGAAAAAAGAGAACTTGAGAGAGATAGATAGTAGGTAGTAGGAGAGGGAGTGGGAGAGGGAGAGGGAGAGGGAGAGAAATAGGGGGGATGGGAGTGTGTGTGATAGATGTAGAGAGTAGGGGATGGGAGAGAAGAAGAAGAGTGGGGGGATAAGAGTGTGTGTATCTATGAAAGTGAGAGAGTAGGGGATGGGAGAGAGTGTGAAAGTGTGAAAGTAGGGGGTGGCAGAGAGAGAGTACGATGATGGGGGAGAGAAAATAGGCGATGGGAGAGGAAAAGAGAGAGGCGGGATGGGAGTGTGTGTGTGTGTAAGAGAGATAGAGCAGAGGATGGGAGAGAGTGTGAGAGTGTGAAAGTAGGGGATGGATGAGAGAGAGAGTACAACGATGAGGGAGAGAAAGTAGGCAGTGGGAGAGGGAAAGAGAGAGGGGGGATGGGGGTGTATGTGTAAGAGAGATAGAGTAGGGGATGGGAGAGAGTGAGAGTGTGAGGGAGTAGGGGATGGGAGAGAAGAGAGAGAGAAGGGGATGGGGGAGAGTGTGAGAGTGTGAGAGAGTAGGGGATGGGAGACGAGAGAGAGAGAGAAAGGGATGGGGGAGAGAAAGTAGGCGGTGGGAGAGAGAGTGGGAGAGGCAGAGAGAGCTTGTACAAGATGGGAGAGAGAGAGAGAGAGAGTAGAGAGGGAGAGAGAGAACTTGAGAGAGAGATAGTAGGTAGTAGTAGTGTGAGTGTGAGAGAGAGTAGAGGGTGGTAGAGAGAGTACGATGATGGGGGAGAGAAAGTAGGCAGTGGGAGAGGGAGAGAGAGGGGGAATGGGAATGTGTGTAAGAGTGAAAAATTAGGGGATGGAAGAGAAGAGAGAGAGTAGGGGATGGGGGAGAGAAATTAGGTGGTAGGAGAGGAAGAGAGATAGGGGGATAAGAGTGTGTGTGAAAGATCTAAAGAGTCGGGGATGGGAGAGGAGAGGGGGTGAGAGAGGTAGAGAGATTAGGGGGTGGGAGAGGGAGAGTGAGAGAGAGTAAAGGATGGGAGAGAGTAGGAAGAGAGAGGGAGGGGATGGGAGAGAGAGTAGGGAGGATGGGGAGTGATATGTTTTGAGAAAGTAGGGGGTGGCAGAGAGAGAGTACGACGACAGGGAAGAGAAAGTAGGCAGTGGGAGAGGAAAAGAGAGAGGGGGGATGGGAGTGTGTGTGTAAGAGAGACAGAGCAGGGGATGGGACAGAGTGTGAGAGTGTGAGAGTAGGGGGTGGCAGAGAGAGAGTACGACGATGGTGGAGAGAAAGTAGGTGATGGGAGAGGGAAAGAGAGAGGGGGGGATGGGGGTGTATGTGTAAGAGAGATAGAGTAGGGTATGGGAGAGAGTGAGAGTGTGAGAGAGTAGGGGATGGGGGAGAGTGTGAGAGTGTGAGAGAGTAGGGGATGGGAGATGAGACAGAGAGTAAGGGATGGGGGAGAGAAAGTAGGCGGTGGGAGAGAGAGTGGGAGAGGCAGAGAGAGCTTGTACAAGATGGGAGAGAGAGAGAGAGTAGAGAGGGAGAGAGAGAATTTGAGAGAGAGAGATAGTAGGTAGTAGTAGTGTGAGTATGAGAGAGAGTAGGGGGTGGTAGAGAGAGTACGACGATGGGGGAGAGAAAGTAGGAAGTGGGAGAGGGAGAGAGAGGGGGAATGGGAATGTGTGTAAGACTGACAAATTAGGGGATGGAAGAGAAGAGAGAGAGTAGGGGATGGGGGAGAGAAATTAGGTGGTAGGAGAGGGAGAGAGATAGGGGGATAAGAGTGTGTGTGAGAGATCTAAAGAGTCGAGGATGGAAGAGGAGAGGGGGTGAGAGAGGTAGAGAGAGTAGGTGGTGGGAGAGGGAGAGTAAGAGAGAGTAAAGGATGGGAGAGAGTAGGAAGAGAGAGGGAGGGGATGGGAGAGAGAGTAGGGAGGATAGAGAGTAGGGAGGATGGGGAGTGATGTGTTTTGAGATAGCGCGTACGCGCTTTATAGTGCGTACGTGCTTTGTAGTGCGTACGCGCTATAGTGCTTACGCACTATCTCAAATCACCAAAAAATGGTCAAAAACCAACCTTGGGGACCATTTCATCCATTTTTAACTTTTGGTCTGTTATGCTCTCTGTTATTCCGACAAAAAACACGAGTTTCAACATCTAGCAAACACTATTTCAACACTTTTGGAAGCTAGCAAACACCAAATTCAATCATTGGATATGTGATTTGAAGGATTTTTTAATATACTTTTAATAGAAAAGGTTAGTGCAATCCATTTTAAATATTGTTTGTCGATATATAGATGCAAATTTGATTATAATTTAATATGTTATGTAATATATAGTGAATTCATTAAAAATTGTATATTTGAATGAAATGTTATTTCGAAATGGTTAGAAATTTGACAAGTCGTTTGATATATATTGTGTATTCATTCAAATAATTATAATTTTTATATGTAATTGAATAATTTGTAATTTATACATTTTAAGTAATTCAGATGTTTGAATAATTTGACATGTAGAAATCATCATCATGCCAAGGAAGAAACCAAAGATTCAAACAAATGCAGATAGGGAGAGAGATTTGACAATTAAAAGAAATAAAATGAAATTACTACGTGAACAAAGAAAATTGCAAAGAAATGATGAAGAATTAACTTTCGAAGAGGATCAAGAACCACTAGTACAAAGAAACAAGGAGGAAGAATTAGAAAGACAAAGAGAACGAATGAGATTGTTACGCTCAAGAAGAGAATTGAATTGTGAAGCTACACCATCCTCCAATGTTGGAGTCATATCGTCCGCTACACCATCTTCAAATGTTGGATTCATATCATCCACTACACCATCTTCCAATGTTGAAGTCATATCATCCTCTCATGTTGAAGAGACACTAATTTATAGATCCAACGATATACACACTCCATCATGTCATGTTGAAAGCACAACATCAACACATCAAGTAGGTGATATTCCATCTTTTACATCTTATTGCCAAGGCACATCATCTTCAGTTCAAGGTACGCAATACACTCAACCTTATATTGATGTTCAAAATGTTGAGAGAATTGAAGAGATTAGAACACCTTCTAGAATTCGTTTTAAAAAACCAAAATATTTGATTGATATTGATACTAACATTTTGAAATCAATGCCTGACAAGATTAGCAAGCATACTTGTCAAAGAAAAGTTAATCATATGTGGAGATTATTTTTTGAAGAATTAAATATTACAACTCAATGCAAATTATTTGTTGAAATGATGAGGAATTTGAAATTTAGGCCTATCATGAAGATTCTTGGGCTAAGAACGATGGATGATTCAAATGAAAGAAATATTTTAAAGAATCTAATGAGTGCTTATGACAAAGTGGGTTCTAAATCACGCACCAAAGATAGTAATATCAAAAGACGAGTACTCACATCAACAATAGTAAGTAGCCAAATGAAGAAAGCTCGACTCATGAGAAAGACAAGCAAAATATTAAAAATTGGTAGAGGTACTTTAAGGAGAGCCATGCTAAGGCATGAGAGATTAGAAGATCCAACAAAAAATGAGTTATGGACATTTAGCGGTAGAATACCGCGAAAGGATAAAGAAATTAGTGAAGCCTTGAAATCATTGATCGAAGATTTTTGGAAAAATAACACACGTGTTTCTCCTAATCAAAGAGATGTTGTAAGAAGGAGGATTGGTAGCCGAAATTGCGAGCCACATGCGAAACATTTTTTGGACTCAACTCAGACACAATTTTTTGCAAAATTTATTGGTATGTATCCTCAAATTCGAATAAGTCAAAGATTTTTTGAGATGGGTAAACCTTTTTGTGTGAAAATAAATTGCACACGCACAACTTGTTGTTGTAGGATACATATTGAATTTTCTAACCATTTTGATGTTTTTAGGCACATATGCGTAGTTTTGCATTCTCAATTTGTTTTGTAGGATTGTGACATAAAAGAGCCACCAAGATCTTCAAGGGAATTCATATCCAATATTTTATGTGAAATAGGGGACGGCCACCAATTTTACAAGACATCATGCTTGGATGGTACGTGCTTATTTTGTGGTTCTTTGCAACTTTTATCAACTTGTCAACATATGGATAGTACACATGCAATTGGAAATAAAATAGTAGATTATGGAAAATTAAAGACAGTGACATATGCTCTAAAAGATGGGAAACATGGTAAAATATGTGATCTAGTTATTGAAAAGATTCCAGTGTATGAGTTCATGAAGATTTTTCGTGAAAAGATTATGTACGAGTATGCAAGGCATACCCATAGAGCTTGATGGTTGAATTTGCAATTCAAGTTGTGCAAGGATACGTTTCCATTGGATACCATTGTTTCGGTTGTAGATTTTGCAGAGAACTACACACTAAAACCACAACATGAGGTGCAAGCAAAGTATTATACATCTCAACAGGTTTCTATATTTGTTCACATAACATTCATGCATTCACCTACAAGTATAGAGGATGACAGGAATATTTTGAGGGAGTACCATTTTTACATCAGCGATGATCGATCACATTCTATGGAGTTTGTACATGGTTGTTTTCAACTATTTTATGGAGATTTGGCTAACAGAGGCATATCATATCGTCAACACATTATTTGGTCAGACAATTGTGCATCTCAATTCAAGAATGCACGGATGTTCTATTGGTTGAGCAGGATGCACAAGTTGTGTATAATTCAATATATGTGGAATTTCACAGAGGCTGGTCATGGTAAGGGAGAGCACGATGGTGCAGGCGCATGCATTAAAAGAGCCTTGTCTCGTGAAGAACTAAAGTACAAAGATGGAGCAATATTGATAGATGCAAAATCCATCGTCCCATGGTGTAACGCTACAATGGGTCTAGGTAAGGAAGGTGAGTCTACAGTTCATAGATTTTTTTGGTTGATAGATAATACTAACATTGCACCATATCAAGATTGTTGCACACTAACAGGATCTAGTGAGTTACACTCTTTTAGAAGCTCTGATGCAGGTTCATGGAGTATCCACACATGAAAAATGGCATGCTACTGTCCATCATGTGCAGAGGAAAATTGGGATGACTGTGAGTCAACTGAATGGGTGGACAAATGGGATATACGGGTTTTGGACCCAATTGACACCTATCGTCCCCTACAAGCATTGAAAATGGTAGAGATGGATTCATCTATTAACTTTGACCGCTTGTCAGATTTAGTGCAACCTTGTAATATATATATATATATATATATATATATATATATATACATACATATACATATATATATATATATATACATATACATATATATATATATATACATATACATATATATATATATACATATACATATATATATATATATATACACATATATATATATACATATATATATATATATATATTTATATATCTTTGTAATTTCAATATGTAATTTTATAACTTTTACCCAAGTATTTTCTAAATTAATGACCGCATTTTGTACATTATATATATATATATATGTATATATATATATATATATATACATATATATATATATATACATATATGTATATGTACATATACATATATGTATATGTACATATATGTATATGTACATATACATATATGTATATGTACATATACATATATGTGTACATATACATATATGTATATATACATATATGTATATGTATACATATATGTATATATACATATACATATATATATACATATATGTATATATACATATATGTATATATACATATATGTATATGTATACATATATGTATATATACATATACATATATGTATATATACATATATGTATATGTATACATATATGTATATATACATATACATATATGTATATATACATATATATACATATTTATATATCTTTGTAATTTCAATATGTAATTTTATAACTTTTACCCAAGTATTTTTTGAATTAATGATCGCATTTTGTACATTTGTCACTGCAGGCCATGTTTTTGATGTTATTGCACCTGAAGACAATGAAGAAGGGACAGATTATTATTTGTGTCGTTGTGTTAAAGCCAAACAAAAATTGGATCACTCAGTTATAAATGGTGAAGGTTTAGAGTACCATGTCAGTGCGGTGGTTGTAACAGGCACATGGCTTAGACGATATCCTATGAAGAATCCTAACTTGTGGTTATTCGAGGATTGGCAAACAGAGAGGAAGATTCTTCATTATTCAAACCTTTTTGTTGCATCAAATGTCCACTTGATAAAATATGGTTGAAAACCACATAATAAGATTCTTTGGAAAGTTCGCGAGTCAGACCATGAGGCAATATTTGAGACATTAAAATGTTGAGCAAATCCTGTTGGCTCATTAGATTGAATTGGGAGAGAGAGAAAAAGTGATCAATTGGATCCAAATACAATGTTACAACCTCTTCCCCAAGACTATCACATGACTAAGGTGGACCATATTGTTATGATGTGTAAGTGATGAGATCTAGTTTTGATTTGTTTAGAATATAGATACATTATTTGAATTTATATTAGATTCTTTAATAGGACCCATTTTTTTAATCTTATCTTAGATTTGTTATTGTGCTAATTCTTCATTTGTAGTTCACCAAAGAAGAGGGCTAATAAAGTTTACGCACAAGTGATAAAGGGTGAGATGCCAAAATCATCTGCGAAATGGTATTATCAATTCACATCCTCAATATTTATTAGTGTTCTTTGTTCAAGTACCATTGTATGATAATCATCTTATGCCTGGAATTGCAGAGGTTAAATTATGTCAATACTAAGGTTTGTAGAATCAATACTAAGGTTTTTAGCATCAATTGGTCGCGCTAAGTATAGTAGTTGTATCATGAATCCTTCTGAACCAATATGGCTAAGATTCTCGGAAGAAGACTAAACCATATCATCTGTCTACTCCCTCTTTATATAAGAGTTTGTCAAACAATGAGAATGAAACATTGATTATTACTCCCCCCTCAATGTAAAATTCTCATTGATTTCATTTTGTAAATTTTTAAGTCACTATCAACCTCTATATCATTGTATTCTTCTTATCATCAAATTACACAACAATGAGAATATGAACGATGACTTCTTCACATGAACTTGACAATTATAAATGCTACACCTTAATAAATGTTTGGGCTTGGTCTTTACCATTCGAGCTTATAATACAATACATTGGCTTCATTTTTATTTGGAAGTATTTATTATGTTTGTTCCAAAAGTCATTCTTCATTTGCCAATATGAAAATGCGACTATCATGAAAGGCATAGTCTTATAATTTGTAATTTGTATAATGGTATAAAAGCTTGGTTGTGGGTTTGAATCCATTGCCCCCATGACCCTCCTTCTCATGCATTTATTCTATTTATTCTTCTACCTCCTCCTCCGCTTGGCCATTTTGCAACACCATCTGGATGGAACTCTAGCCTTCCTCAAAACCATTATACATGACCTCTCCTTCTTCAAGATATTCTATAAAAAGTTCCTCAACCCTTGAACCTTTCAAAACCCCAATCTCAATGAAAGGCTTCTAGACCAAAGGAACTAGTAGATCCGGTTCTTTAAGAGAAAGAGACAACAAATCCAATTTTCTAGTGACTAGATGGAAAATTTGGGAAATCATTTCAATTAGTTGTAAATCGAAAGGAATTATAAGTAAACTATATCAATATAATAAGTAAATTAGTAATTATATCAATATAATTTAATTACTAAGGAAATGAATTTATTACTCTAACATATAGTACATTATTTTGCAGACAAAGGTGTTGAATTTGATGCTTAACAGATTTACATACATGTGTAATAAATAATAAGTGTTGTAGCTTTGGGATCAACACTATAAAATGAAGAATGTCATACTACATTCACAGAGGTACCAAAATATTTTATTTGATATGGAGACAAAAGAAAATGTGTATTCTTCATAATTGCATTTGAGTCTCATGTATTATCATTTTCAGCTATTGACATCAGAGATACCTTTATATCTTCATCATTGTATTGATCAACGAGTCCTTATTGCACTCACTAGTTCTAAGCCAATGACTAAGGTATGAAAGAGTTTACATTAAAATTTCATTAGTAATAAAATTCAATATAAAATTCATAGGCACAATCGAGTGGTAACTTTGATAGTTTTTGTAGGGTATTATTATTCCTAACCGTCAGTGTATCCCTGAGGTGTATATACAGACGAATTATCAGCTAGCTGTAAGAAAATATTAAGTTTTATGTGTAAATATATATTTTATATATATATAAAATAGTTATTTATTTATATATAATTTTGATTGTAACATGTCGAGTTACAGAAGATTCTAGACTAATGGACTAGTGAGCATATTAGGAAGACCTCGTTATATACACTAGTCATCTCCCACTTGTTGGCAATTAAAGACAATTAGGGATTTATTTTGTTCCCCTAGTTGGAAAGAGTATATATCTAATGATGTACATTTTACACCTATATGGCATTATTGGGCATATGTTTTGTATAATTTTTTCTATTTATGTCATTTTTTACATATATTTCATGTATGACATTATTAGACATATGCTTATGATGTTTCAAATTATTGATAAATGAATTATATGATATTGTTAGACCTTATGGAATCAACTTTGATTTTTTTTTATCACGTTGGTTTGATGCTTGTATTCAATCAATCAACATATTTTCCTTTTAATTCTTCCACATTTGGCATATCCATCTAACAATGAACTTATGATACTCCCATCAAGAAGTGCATGATTGCATGGTTTTATGGTGGATGTCCCTCTCTTTTTAAAATTCTAATTTTATTCATCTACATGAGTAAGGGAGATCAATTCCATTTCTTTCAATTGTATTTAAAGGTCATTAAAGTTTTTTCAAACAATGTGATTAAATAAATATTATTCAGCATTTACCTCTATCATCAAGGTTGATTCATTCCTCCTCTTATTTTACCAAATAATTTGGATGAATCACCCATGGCTCCTTAAATTTCTTGAAGAAAATTTTCAAAGACTTTGCAACATGTCTTCTCTTCTTCCATATAGTTCATGTTCATTGAAGACATTTGGTCAAACAATATATATGCTTTTCTTATTCTCACAACACCAATAGTCATGGTACAATGCTTACAAGATCCATAGTTGAAGAGAAGCTATGTGAAGCTTCTAGAACCATGGACCTATAATTAATTTAGTATTATTGCATCCATGTTACTTATGAAAGTGGAACTTTCACACAGATAAGTAGGGAAACCAAAATTGAAAGCCAAACATAACATAGAAAAGTAAAGCAAGCCTCAACTATATTCTCATTAAACACTGTGAATTCAAATATCTTTGGCGGAGCATATCTTGGAGCTCATGTAAGATATGGATGAGGTTCTAGTTCCTACAGGACTGTGTTGTAGAGACCTACAATAACCTCTCTCACTTTTCGGAGATCGCATTTCATTTTCATTCCACAATGCCGTCTCGGGTGATGTTGAAACTTGCAGTGTTGGCCAGTACAAAGTTGCCAACTACCAAATCTCTCTCATCTTTCATCATGGGATCAAACTGTCTGCTCCATTAGCTTCAGGTGGATAGGTAAACTCTATCCCCAACCTCATCTTGTCCCCTTCAATGCTCGAACATTCTCAGGCACACCGAACCAGAATGTCCCTAAGGGTCACTAAATGCCATAGGGCTGCAATCTTTGACGGGGCATATCTCGGAGCTCGTGTGAGATATGGATGAGATTCAAATTCCTACAAGACTGTGTTGTAGAGACCTACAATAAACTCTCTCACTTTTTGGATATCGCATTCTGTTTTCATTCTACAATACCATCTCAGGTGATGTTGAAACTTGTAGTGTTGGCCAGTACAAAGTTGCCAACTGCCAAATCTCTCTCATCTTTCATCGTGGGATCAAACTATTTGCTCCATTAGCTCCAGGTGGCTGGGTAAACCCTATCCTCAACCTCATCTTGTCCCCTTCAATGCTTGAACGTTCTCAGGCACACTAAACCGAAATGTCCCTAACGGTCACTAAATGCCACAGGGCTGCAATCTTTGATGAGGCATATCTTGAAGCTCGTGCGAGATATGGATGAGATTCCAATTCCTATAGGACCATGTTGCAAAGACCTACAATAAACTCTCTCTCTTTTTGAAGATCGCATTCCATTTTCATTCTACAATACCATCTCGGGTGATGTTGAAACTTGCAGTGTTGGCCAGTACAAAGTTGCCAACTGCCAAACCTCTCTCATCTTTCATCATGGGATCAAACTGTCTACTCCATTAGCTCTGGGTGGCCGGGTAAACCCTATCCCCAACCTCATCTTGTCCCCTTCAGTGCTCGAACATTCTCAGGCACGCTGAACCTGAATGTCCCTAAGGGTCACTAAATGCCACAGGGCTGCAATCTTTGACGGGGCATATCTCAGAGCTCGTGCAAGATATGGATGAGATTCTAGTTCCTATAGGACCATGTTACAAAGACCTACAATAACCTCTCTCACTTTTTGGATATTGCATTCTATTTTCATTCTACAATGCCATCTCGGGTGATGTTGAAACTTGCAGTGTTGGCCAGTACAAAGTTGCCAACTGCCAAATCTCTCTCATCTTTCGTCGTGGGATCAAACTGTCTACTCCATTAGCTTCGGGTGGCCGAGTAAACCCTATCCCCAACCTCATCTTGTCCCCTTCAGTGCTCGAACATGCTTAGGCACGCTGAACCGGAATGTCCCTAAGGGTCACTAAATGCCACAGGGCTGCAATATTTGACAGGACATATCTCAGAGCTCGTGTGAGATATGGATGAGATTTAAATTCCTACAGGACCGTGTTGCAGAGACCTACAATAACCTCTCTCACTTTTTGAAGATCGCATTCCATTTTCATTCTACAATGCCATCTTGGGTGATGTTGAAACTTGCAATGTTGGCCAGTACAAAGTTGCCAACTGCCAAATCTCTCTCATCTTTCATCATGGGATCAAACTATCTACTCTATTAGCTCCGAGTGGCCGGGTAAACCCTATCCCCAACCTCGTCTTGTCCCCTTTCAGTGCTCAAACGTTCTCAGGCATGTTGAATCGGAATGTCCCTAAGGGTCACTAAATCCAACAGGGCTGCAATCTTTGACGGGGCATATTTCGAAGCTCGTGCAAGATATGGATGAGATTCTAGTTCCTACATGGTCATGTTGAAGAGGCCTACAATAACCTCTCTCACTTTTTGGAGATCGCATTCCATTTTCATTCTACAACGCCATCTCGGGTGATGTTGAAACTTGCAGTGTTGGCCAGTACAAAGTTGCCAACTGCCAAATCTCTCTCATCTTTCGTCGTGGGATCAAAATTTCTACTCCATTAGCTCTAGGTGGCTAGGTAAACCCTACCCCCAATCTTGTCTTGTTCCCTTCAGTGCTCAAACGTTCTCAGGCACATTGAACCAAAATGTCCCTAAGGGTCACTAAATGCCAGAGGGTTGCAATCTTTGACGGGGCATATCTTGGAGCTCGTGCGAGATATGGATGAGATTCCAATTCCTACAGCACTGTGTTGCAGAGTGGAGATTGCATTCCATTTTCATTCTACAACACCATGTCGGGTGATGTTGAAACTTGTAGTGTTGGCCAATACAAAGTTGCCAACTGTCAAATCTCTCTCATCTTTCATCGTGGGATCAAATTGTCTGCTCCATTAGCTCCGGATGGCCAGGTAAACCCTATCCCCAACCTTGTCTTGTCCCCTTCAGTGCTCAAACGTTTTCAGGCACACTAAACCGGAATGTCCCTAAGGGTCACTAAATGCCATAGGGCTGCAATCTTTGACGAGGCATATTTCGGAGCTTGTGCGAGATATGGATGAGATTCCAATTCCTACAGGACCGTGTTGCAGAGACCTACAATAACCTCTCTTTCTTTTTGAAGATCACATTCCTTTTTCATTCTACAACGCCATCTCGGTGATGTTGAAACTTGCAATGTTGGCTAGTACAAAGTTGCCAACTGCCAAATCTCTCTCATCTTTCGTCGTGGGATCAAACTGTCTGCTCCATTAGCTCTGGTGGCTGCGTAAACCCTATTCCCAACCTTGTCTTGTCCCCTTCAGTGCTCGAACGTTCTCAGGCACGCTGAACCGGAATGTCCCTAAGGGTCACTAAATCCCACAGGGCTACAATCTTTGACGGGGCATATCTCGAAGCTCATGCAAGATATGGATGAGATTCTAGTTCCTACAAGACCGTGTTGTAGAAAACTACAATAACCTCTCTCTCTTTTCGGAGATCGCATTCTGTTTTCATTCTACAATGCCATCTCGGGTGATGTTGAAACTTGCAGTGTTGGCTAGTACAAAGTTGCCAACTGCCAAATCTCTCTCATCTTTCATCGTGGGATCAAACTGTCTGCTCCATTAGCTTTAGGTGGCCGGATAAACCCTATCCCCAACCTCATCTTGTCCCCTTCAGTGCTCGAACGTTCTCAGGCACACTGAACCAGAATGTCCCTAAGGGTCACTAAATGCCATAGGGCTGCAATCTTTGATGGGGCATATCTCAGAGCTCGTGAAAGATATGGATGAGATTCCAATTCCTACAGGACCGTGTTGTAGAGATCTACAATAACCTCTCTCACTTTTTGGAGATCGCATTCCATTTTCATTCTACAACGCCATCTCAGGTGATGTTAAAACTTGCAGTGTTGGCTAGTACAAAGTTGCCAATTGCCAAATCTCTCTCATCTTTCATTGTGGGATCAAACTGTCTACTCCATTACCTTTGGGTAGCTGGGTAAACCCTATCCCCACCCTCATCTTGTCCCCTTCAGTTCTTGAACGTTCTCAGGCACACTGAACCAGAATGTCCCTAAGGGTCACTAAATGCCATAGGGCTGCAATCTTTGACGGGGCATATCTCAGAGCTCGTGCGAGATATGGATGAGATTCCAATTCCTATAGGGCCATGTTGTAGAGACCTACAATAACCTCTCTCACTTTTTGGAGATCACATTCCATTTTCATTCTACAATGCCATCTCGGGTGATCTTGAAACTTGCAGTGTTAGCCAGCACAAAGTTGCCAACTGCCAAATCTCTCTCATCTATTGTCGTGGGATCAAACTGTCTGCTCCATTAGGTCTGAGTGGTTGGGTAAACCCTATCCCCAACCTCATCTTGTCCCCTTCAGTACTCTAACGTTCTCAGGCACACTGAACCAGAATGTCCCTAAGGGTCACTAAATGCCACAGGGCTGCAATCTTTGATGGGGCATATCTCGAAGCTCATGCAAGATATGGATGAGATTCTAATTCCTACAGGACCATGTTGTAGAGACCTACAATAACCTCTCTCACTTTTTGAAGATCGTATTTTGTTTTCATTCTACAATGGCATCTTGGGTGATGTTGAAACTTGCAGTGTTGGCCAGTACAAAGTTGCCAACTGCCAAATCTCTCTCATCTTTCATCATGGGATCAAATTGTCTGCTCCATTAGCTCCAGGTGGCTGGGTAAACCCTATCCCCAACCTCATCTTGTCCCCTTTAGTACTCGAACATTCTCAGGCACGCTGAACCGAAATGTCCCTAAGGGTCACTAAATCCCACAGGGCTGCAATCTTTGACGGGGCATATCTCGGAGCTCGTGCGAGATATGGATGAGATTCCAGTTCCTATAGGACTGTGTTGCAGAGACTAGAGATCAGCCAAGGATAACGATAGCATAGTAAGAAAATGATTATTTATCTGGTGGATATAAGTCTTTTATATAACAAACCATTTATATGCATAGTAAAAGAACTGAATATAGATTTGAGACATATTGATCACCTGCAGTCTGATCATCTTCACAAGTATGCAACTTTTGTTTCACTATTTCATGCGGGTTTATTGAACTTTCTTTATGAGGTCATTTACAGATGGGATGTTCAAAGGTTGAGTTCCTATGGGCCGTCAATACTTTGACTATACTTTAAGTCAATGATTATCAATATGGGAAAAAATGGAACTCATTGTATTTTGAAGTACTAAGAAGATGGCCTTGCCCTTCCCCAGGAGTTTCAAAAATGGGAGACATTAGGTAAGAGAGTGAAAATGTTACTATCGCTTCAACGCACATGACACAATTGGAAATGCAAATTTTGATGGTAATCATTTTGTGATAAGGGAGAGACTAGGGATTATCGTTGTTACTATCTCTTTAGTAGTGGATTTTTGTTTTCTCTTGAATTTGGTGGTGGGGGATCAGTGGTAATTCTCCTTGGATATTCCTTCTTATGATGTTAGTGGCAAGTGTTGCTCTTTGAAAACACTTGTACAATCTTTTTTAAATTATTAGATAAAAACAAAGAAAGAATTGTAAGTATTAAACATGATTAGCCTTTAGTTCCTAGAAGATCTTTATTTCCCCATCAATGCATTTAGAAAGTTAAGTTTTAAGAAGATCATAAATAGAACAAATTAGAGAAGTGATTTAAACATTTATATTGATTGGAAACATGTGAGTCTTGAGTTTCCTCTGCCTTTTAAAGAACGTTCCTTAGCTAGCATACCTAATTCCACATTCCATAAGAGTGTCATTGCGCTAAAGATTTAGGAAACCAACTGCTCTAAGAGAAAGCTTCCTGGTCAATAATAATCTAGCCTATTGAGGTACATAATACTTCTCAATTAAACTTGTGTTAATTCAGTATTAATTTTTTAATTAACTACAATTTTAGTATCTGTGTACAGGGGGTGACTGAGAAAACTATTTGAGGTCCAATTTGAAAATATATTTGTAAGGATCTCGACCAAGGTTCACAACTTCGATGATTAATACATTCATTCAAGCTAGAACCTCACTACAAAAAAATAATATATAAAAAAGGTAGTGAATAACGTCATGTCTAGACCCAAATCAACCAATGAAAGTCAAATCAGCATAATGTGGAACAACAATATATGCATTGAGTGGGTTGTCATAGAAAAGCTTCAGAATAAAATTCATGTCTAGAATTAAAAGACCTTAAAGAAAATTTATGCTTGTAACAAAAATGGCCATTCAAAATTGAATATGATTACAATATGTGAAATAGCATTACGAGAACTTGTAATGCTCTTGTGAACATCATGTTAATTCTTGTAAGAATCCCTAAGATGCTTGTTATACTCAAAATTTTGTTGAAATTGAATTAATTTTTATCCTATCGATTAATTGGCTTAGGGTGATATATGCTTCTTGGATGGAATAATGAGTTCGTGATTAACTCTATATTAAGATTCATAGCATCTTCTAGTTATTTGCAAAGGAAATTTATAAATTAAGCTATTGTCATATGGCTTGCTTGAGAAAGATGTTCGTGTTCCTATTGATGGGTACTAATGACTGTCCACATTTAGTTCTTCAATATCCTATTTGACAAGCTTTCCATAGACATTTCTTTGCCATACTAAGTATTTTTGAAAACATATTTGAGTAGAAGCACTGTAGTAGATACTACATGATGTTTTAACAAATAAAGTAATGGGTTAAAGACTATTATTTCCAAGTTATTATGTCATAGTATTTTAATTGTAATGAAAACTTAGACTAATGATATTCTTGAAGGTAACTTTGACATGCAGCAAGAAAGACAACCAAAGCCATAAATGCTCATAGCCAAAGCCACTAGTGCACATAGCCAAAGCCATGGATGCTTATAGCCAAAGTTACAAGTGTTCACAGCCAAAGCCATGAGTATATGAAGTCGATGATCACAATTGTTTACAACTATTCACCAAAAACAACTTTGCAATTTTTGAGAAATACTAATAAAGCAAAAAATAACATCTACTAGTTCGTAAACATAATGGCAACTCTCTAGCAATTGAATTTAATTGCATACATGCACATATCTAATTTAATGTCATACATGAACATATCTAATTTAACGTCATACATGAACAAACATATAATATAAAATGATAACCAATAATGTCGTATATGAACAAACATATCATATATTAACCAATAATGTCATACATCAAATATAGAATGTCATATGTACATCAAATGTATGTCAAATATGTCTCTCTGATGCCTATATATATACATGGGGAAGGAAACAAGTCTATATATATGTATCGAATATCTCAACTACATCTTTTCCTTCCCACGAGGGGAAGGAAACAAGTCTCTCAACATCCTCTGTCGTCATGTGGAGGTAGACAGTGGAGATGACAGGGCCCTCCTCACACGCTCACTTGACCTCTTGTTGAGGCTCTTCTCCAGGTCCAACTGATACAAAGAAAGTAGATATGAATCAATATTTACTATATGTTGAAATCAAATATATGTACACACAAAATCAATTATTTTCTTACCGCCAACAAATAGTCACTCTGTAAGTCCACCTCAAATGCTCGTGGACAATCAGGCGTGACAAGACCCTACAACAATTCAATAAATATAATCACTTATAAATAACATTAGAAATTTTGAGATTAACTATTATAAACAACAACTAAAACAAAGAAAATTCTTTCATACCTCCATCAGTGGCTGTGAGCTAGCCACAGCTGCGGCCACTCCACTATCAACAGACTATCGCAGATGAGGAGGTGTGTCCGACATCATGAGCTGCATGTCATACAATACACATTATATCTAACTTGAAACATGGAATAAATATAATCAAATGAATTAAATTAACATGAAACAACTGTACCTGTGTGAAGCTCGTATGATGTCTCTGCTCTGTGTCTGTGGTAAAGGTTGAGGGTCCTGTGGAGAACTGATGCACATGCATAATTTTTTTTGTCAATCCTTAATATGATTACGTAATAAATATATGTATTAATTAAAATAATTAAATTGATACATACCTCAGGACTCGTCGAAGGGACAAAAAATGGGCCTAGAGGATCGCTGCTAGGCCCAGCAACACTTTGACCCTAAATTTTGAACAATGTCAATAAATGCTAATTAATTAATCATTCACTATACATATGAAATGTGATCAAATTAGTAATTTACCTATGTGTCAATGCCAAATGTTTCATTCAGGAACTCACCGGTGACAAGCCCATCATCCGCAGCATCTCCGGCATGAGTGCCAAATGTGCATAGGGATCTGCATGAAGTGCACATGTGACCACGATGCATAGAAGGCTCCCCCTCAACTAATGGGCTCGTGGAATGGATGAGGGTCTGCGTCAAAGCATTAATGGTCCCTAGAGTGCTGGCCTCTACATGTTCCTTCACAACTGAAGGAATAATCGCATGCTCATGTTGTGGATGGACCACAGGTGCCCTAACTACATTAGGGTCACGACGTGCTCCTAGCCTCTCAAATGATGACCTCCCACCTCTACACTGGGAGTCTAACATATCAAAATAATTGGGGATCTCCCCAAGGACAAACTCACAATATAATTTCTTCAAAAAATACATGGGGACCTCGTGATTGTTGCAAGGAGGGGCGTCAAAAACCATCCACCATCTATCCCAAAAATTATTTCTAATAGCATCGTGTATACACCAATGGATGGGGAACCATTTAGTACCCTCTCTAACAGTATTTGGCTCACCGGGTTTTCTAAATAATGCACATATACTACCTTTTGATATTTCTTTTTTTTTAACATCTTCATATGACAATTTATTTTCATAAAATCTTTTTTGTTCATCCCTCTTAGCCTGCCAAATATCTAACTGACCACTAACTAAGGCTATCTGAGTGTTAATGGATTCAAGGGATGATGCCAATTGAGCCCTCATTGGATTGGTTTGTCCAGATTCTTTCAACCGAGCAATGAGTCTTTCTAATTCAGTTTTGCCTCTCTGTATTTCATTTCTTATATTTTCTTGTGTGCCTGGTGGAGGTCTTGCAATTGGTTCGGGTTGTGGAATTTGTTGTTCTTCTTGAGGAGGGTTTTGATTTTGAGGTTCTTGAGGGTTTTGTGGATTTTTTGATTGATTATGGACATTTCCTGATAAAAAATCAATTGAAATCCAACTAAATAAACAAATATAAATGAAATTTGTAAAAACCCTACAAAAGAATATCAAAAACCAATAAAACAACATGGAAAACATATTAAACAATGCAAAGTTAAGTTTATATCACTTATTACCTCATCGTCGGTGTGCTCGTTGTCTTGGATTTCATCGGTGAGGAGGCATTTTGGCAAATGGTGGTGAATTTTTGCTATCAAACCTACGTACGCATTGTTGGAGAGCCAAAAAGAAAAATGAAAATGATGGGCCACGGGTCTGCAACCCATCATATAACTTTTTTCATATCAGAATAGCGCGTACGCGCTATTGAAAATTAGAAAAAAAAAAAACCTTGTCATCTTTTTGGCACCACAACTCGGTGCATATGCCCAGCTAGGGATGTGGCTAGTGGTAAGCAACTTACATTAGAGATGGTTACTAGAGGTGAGAAATGAAATTCCTCTCTTGGAATTTAAGGGGGTTGAATAACCCCCATAAGAAATATGCTCTGAAACAATGTATTTTTCAGGAAAAAGTTGAGTCTGTTCTAATACAAGAAACTAAAATGTCTAGTGCCAATTTTGATAAAATTGTTAGTCATGTTTGGCCTAGTGCTGCTTACATGCATATGGAGGCTGATGGAGCCTCAGGGGCTATTGCTACTATGTGGAACCTAAACTCAATGATGGGAGTGGAGGTTTGGAAGGATAGAAATTTCATAATAACTGATTTCCAATCCAGTATTCATAGTTGGGGACTGATTAATATTTATGCCTCTAATAACAAGCTAGGGAGGAAGGAAACATATGATAAATTAGTTAAGATTATAGAAACTATGAAGGAAAGGTAGTTGATGTGTATGGGTGACTTTAATACTCCCTTATACCACTTGGAGAAATTGGGTGGTAATAGGGACTACCCAAATAGCTTGCAAATGAGGTGGAGGAAAAACTTTAAAAACTCCAAGGGGAAATAGAAAAAGATACCAACTTGGAAAGTACAACTTAGGAGGAAGAGGAATATAGAAAAAAGTGGAAGGATATTTTGTTGAGGGAGGAATTTTTTTGGAAAAAAAGATCAAGAATACAATGGCTTATGAAGGGGGATAAAAATACTACTTTCTTTCATAGGTCTGCCTCTAACCATAAAAGAAGAAATACAATCAACAAGTTGGATGGTGATGCGGGAAGGATTTATAAGGATCAGGAAGAAATGGGAAGACATGTGGTGGATTTCTTTTGCAAGGCCTATGCTAAGGACAATAAGGTTGGAAACCTAGTGATCAAAAGAAGCTTGATTAATATGATACCATAGGTGCTGGGAATGGTGGAAAACAATCACATTCTAGGTAACATCATAAAGGAGGAGGTGAAAGGTGATGTGTTCTCTATGAAATCTTATAAAGCTCCAGGTCTGGAGGGGTTTCCACCTACATTTTTCCAGCATTTCTGGGAGGTAGTTAAACCTGAACTAGTTTGGGCTACTAAGGATTTTTTCAGAACTGGGAAGATGCTAAAGAGGATTAATAAGACTTTTATTGCTCTAGTTCCTAAAATTACCATGCCACTGAGTCTGTTGGATTTTAGGACTATAAGTTATGTAATATTGTTTATAAGATATTTGCTAAGGTCTTGGTAAATAGAATAAAGCCTTTCTTGGAAAAAATAATTGGTAGTCCACAGAAAGGATTTGTCCCAGGGAGATAAATTTTTGATATGGCAATAGCTACACATGAGGTTATTCACTCAATGGAGAAAAATAAAAGATCGAGTATGGCCCTCAAATTGGATATCTCCAAGGCCTATGATAAGGTCAAATGAGATTTTCTCTATGAGGTACTTGAAAGAGTGGGGTTTAATAATAAGGTTTCAAATCTGATTAAGATGATGGTAGGCTTAGTTCAATATTATGTTCTCCTAAATGGTTCTCCTTGGGGAAATTTTGGAGTAGAGAAAGGTCTAAGAAAAGGTGACCCACTTTCCCCTTACCTTTTCATCATGGTTGCAGAAGTATTAGGGAGGTCCTTCTCTAAACTAGTGAATACTAGCTATGTCAAAGGGGTCAAGCCTATTACTACTACTGAAACTGAAGTTCTACAGCAATTTGTAGATGACACTTTCCTTTTTGGATAATCCTCAGTTATGGAGGCTTAAGCATGGAAGACTGTTAAATTGCATAATTATGAAGAAATTTTAGGGCTGAAAGTGAACTACCACAAGACTAAGATATATTTCTTTAACACTGATGCCCCATTACAAAGGAGGATAAGGAATATTTTGGGTTGTCAATCTGCAAACCTCCCAAATACTTATCTGGGATTACCATTAATTACTAAAGAAGTGAATAATGAATTCAGGAATATGATAGTGGATAGAATTCAAAGGAAACTTGTAGGATGGAAAGGGAAGATCTTAAGAAATGCTAGAAAATTGCAACTACTCTCAATAGTTCTCTAGGGCATTCCCATTCACTTCCTGTCCCTTTTCAAAATTAACCAAAATATGGTGGAGAGGATTGAGAAAATACAAAGGAATTTCCTATGGTTAGGAATAGAAGAGAAAACTAAATTGAGTCTGGTCAATTGGGAAGAGGTATGCAAGCCAAAGGAAAAAGGGGGGTTGGGAGTAAGAAGAATTCATGACCTCAACAAGGCTCTTCTTGCGAAGAATGGGTGGAGATTGGGTGAAGACAACACTAAGTGGGGTAATATAATGAAAGCTAAATATTTGTCAAATTCCCCCTTCAATGGAAACTTGTATAATAATGACCTCCCAAGAGGTTCAAAAATATCGATGAATATTGTTAGGAGTAGAGGTTTATTGAGAGAAGGGACAAGGTGGATAATGGGGAATGGTCAAAGCATCAAATTTTGGGAAGACAATTGGGTGGGAGAGAAACTGCTGGTCTTCACCAAATTCAAAAGAGTAATGGAGTTACTTAAAGTAGACATGGGAAGGAAGGTAGAAGACTATATCGATCAGGAGAGGAAGTGGAAAAAAATTTATAAAGATAATTACTCTTAGGAGGATATTCAACTGCTTAAGGATTTGGAAGAGTTGTTGGGAACACAAAGACCCCCAATTATGTACCAGGAGGACACTACTATCTGGAACTTAACCTCAAGTGGTTGCTTCACAATCAAATCAGATTACAAAAACCTTTTTAGTAAGGACCCTCACCCACCATGGTGGAGTAAGGTTTGGATTAGTAACCTTCTTCCTACAATCAATTTTTTTTGGTGGACGGTTCAGCATGGAAAAATTTTAACCTTGGACAATCTGAAAAGAAGGGGATTTTATATGACAAACTATTGTTATCTCTACAAGGAAAAGGAGTAGAGAATTTCTCACCAATTCCATTAATGCTAGTATGCTAAATGGATATGGGTGAAGATTTGGAAGAGATTTGGTCTGAACTAGGTAATGAAAGACAATATGGGTCAATTCGTGGAGAATTGGTGTTGCCCTTTCTATCACCCAAGATTGATCTTCCTATGAAAAATTGTTCCACCATATATTTGCTGGCATATATGGAAAGAAAGAAATAACAAACTATTTAGGGAGGAGGAAAAACTGGTGGAGGTAATTTTTGAACTAATGGAGAAATTGCTGAAGGAAAATATAATGGTTGCTAAATGTAGAAAGCTAAAGGAAGAACCAAGTAGGCAAGAAGGTCAAATTGCAAAAAAATGGGGTTGTTAGGAGGATTTTTTCTTTTTTGACAACTTAAAATTGCTAAGGAGACAAAAAATGAGATGGAAACCACCTACACTTACACAATTTAAACTAAATTTTGATGGTGTTTCTAGATGAGGTGTTGGAGTGACAGGTGGAGTGCTATAGGATAGGGAGGGTGGTGTGCTATTAGTCTATGTTGGCAAGGTGGGAGATGGAAGTAATAATCTAGATGAGGCAATCACTTTGCCCTTGGGGCTACAGTTGATTAGTGAAATGCAACTTAAGGAAATAACAATAGAAGGGGACTCCAAATTAATCATTGATCTGGCTAATGGGGTGTCCCAACTAGGATGGAATATCTAGACTATAATTATGGATATTAGGCATATTTTGGATGGGATGGAAAGAGTCCACCTAAAAAAATCTATAAGGAAGGAAATATGGTAGCTGATGCAATGACTACCATGGGATTTAAATCTATGGCATTCACATGTTGGAGGAATATGGAGAATCTTAATGAAGAAATTAAGTCATTGATAAGCAAGGAAAGTAGAGGGAGTTTCATCTAATAATGTCTATAATATTTAATGCTGAGGCCAAATTTGGAAAGCATGAGTCGAAGTGTGCTAAAATTAAGAAACATTTTAGGGGAATGAGGAGACATGGCTGTACAAATGGAAATATGAGTGAATGCAAACTAAGAGGAATGTCTATTCATCATTATGGTAACCCATTGCTAAATTCAAATCTCTCCCCATTTAAAAGTACAAATGATTTTATTTATCAAATTGTTAGAGATTTTTGGGGTGCTAAAATTATGATACCACACAATCATGAATCCCATAATGAATTTGCATGGGATTTTGAAGCTTATCAAGCATAGGACCATAAAACTTCTTTACTCATTGTTGAAAGACTTAGGGTTGATTGTAGGGGCAGTGCTTGCACAAACAAGGAGGTTCAAATGTTCATCACGGAAGTAGGGGAACCAAAAATTGGTAGGATAGACATGGGAGGGGACTTGAATAGGTTGGAGCCTATGAAAATGGATAACTTTAAACATAGGATGGCCACCTAGTTTTTCTTGAAGGAAGGGGGCTTTTTGCCCTACATGTAGTCAATGGAAGGGTATGATGAGAATTGTGCCCTTTAATTTGTTAATGGGTGGAACAATCGCAAGGTCATTGTTAATAGAATCACTTTTCAAATGAATGAGGAGGTGATAGCTATGGCCACTGGTCTTTCAATGAGAGGAAATAAATGGAAGAAGGTCACTAAAACTGTGGACGAGGCCAATAAAAATAGTTTTTTTGTAGACGGTGAGGAACTAGTGCACTATAGAGGAGGATTTAAGAAGGACAAACTGCTAGCTCCTTGGGATGATGTGTGCTTGGTTCTTATGAAATATTTGATGCTAGAGGGAAGGTTTGATGTTTGCTTCTATTATCATTTCTTGTTGTTGAATCATTTTAGGATTAGGGATTTTATTTCTACACCATTTTTTCTGCTACATTCTCTTGAAGATATGGTCAGTGATGTTAGGGAGAAAAGAAAATAAGGGCAAAACTTTACCATTATCCACCAAGGCCTTATCCTTTTCCCGTACCAATTCCACCTTGCCCTTTGTCCCCCTAGGGTAGTGGTGGTTGAAAACCAACACCATCATTAGAATTCACCCCCAAGCACCAGTACTAGAACAAAAATTCACACCCCATGACCATCCCCTAGTTGTGAAAATAAGAAAAATAAAAAACCTATTACTATTGAGGAACAAAAGGGTAGTAAAAAAATTAAAATGAAAAAACCTATGGTTGTGGAAGAGGAGGACTCGAAGGAGGAGGTTGAGGGAATGGCTAGGAGAAGGTCTGGGAGAATCACCCAATCCCAGGCAAGAGACAAACAAAAATCCAACAAGTTCAAGGTTGAGGAGGCTAAAGAAGAGAGAGTAGAAAATAATGAAGAAGGGGAGGAGGAGGATTCTAAAGGAGAAGGAGGAATGGAGGAGGTAGAAAAAATTGTTAACTTGGCAGACTATTCTGTTGAAAAAATCCAATCGTATGCTGATAATACTCATGTGGCAGCTGGTAATGTTGCAACCACAGAGACTACCCATGTTTCTGCTAGCTTTACTCTTCAACCCATTACCTTTTGTGAGGATAGCAGAAAAGTGGACACTTCCCCCATCATTATTTCCTCCCCAACCAAGAAAAAAACTAAGGTTTTTACTAACCCAAGGATTGAGCAGGATGATAACCAGGTGCAAAATGCTAAAGAGGAAGCTAAGAAGGTGGAAGTGGCTAATAAGAAAGTGACCAAGGAGCAATTGGAGGCATATGCCAAATTGGAAATGAGGGTTAAAACTTTAGAAGAAGGATTCTTCCCCTTCTCTAAATTTTCCCTTAAGGTCGCCCACGCTACTGCCACTACCCTCGAACTGTTGGCTTAGGAGGAGGACACTGGAATGAATATGGAGGATCATAAGCTCCTCTTTAAATTCCTAGTGGATGACTAGGCTCAAATTTTGTCCGCTATGAAGGGAAAGTAGAAAACTGTTAATTAAGTTTCTTTAGATTTTGCAGTTCCTAGGATCCTATTGTTTATGTTTATTAGATGGTTCTAGTTTTGCTAGTTGTTATTTGTTGCTCTGACTTGGGTTGGCATGGTTATGTCAATATTTTTTATGATGAATTCTTGTAGTTTGATAGACTTTTTAAATTGCTACTATAGTTTAGATGATTTTGTTCATAGTATTATGCTAGTTGGTAACATGCATAGGTTTTACTGTGGTTATGTGAAACTTTAGTTCAATCTATTAAGGTCCTTTGTTGGTCTTTGCTAGTAATGTGCTGAAATTGGTAATGTGCTAGTTACCAATTTTTTGGTTGTAAGGGTCGACCCCCTTGTTTTGGTCGCTTTTTAATTCAAAAACATTTTTAACAATAGTATTTTTTATTATACCCAATTTTAGAATAACTATTAACTATTACACTATTAAATTTTGTGATGAATTATGTCAACATTTCTTTGAATGGTTGTTAAGTATTTCTTTATTAAAAATGTTTGTATAAAAAATTCAATATTACTTCAATTTACTTGAATTGTTTACCAATAAAATGTATAATATTTCTTCAATTTCTATAACATTAAATAATTATCTATATGATTTTAAAATATCTTTTCAAATTACTATTAATTTTTTTCTATATGCATATTTTTAAATTGAAAATATAAAACACATATTATATTTAATATTTAATATGTAAAAAATTTCATAGAAGATGAACTATACTAAATTATAATTTAAAAAATAATGTCTTTCATTTTGCATCATGAGTGTTTCTCTCTCTCTCTCTCTCTCTCTCTCTCTCTCTCTCTCTCTCTCTCTCTCTCTCTCTCTCTCTCTCTCTCTCTCTCTATATATATATATATATATATATATATATATATATATATATATATATATATATATATATATATATATATATATATATATATATATATATATATATATATATATATATATATATATATATATATATATATATATATATATATATAGAGAGAGAGAGAGAGAGAGAAACTTTTACAAACTTAGATTTTTGAATTGTCCATCGTCCAACTAGTCATTTAGAGCTAACTTATCGATGTTTGAATGGTTGGCTTTGATTTCTTGATATAGAAAATATTTATTTTGGAACTAAAAATATCCAAGGAATCATCTAAGATTAATAAGGATGCATTCTAATTAGAGGGTAAATAAAATTCAAAAATCAAGAGAAATTCATTATGTCAAATACCACACATAAAATAGATTTTTTTTACTTTTTTTAAGTTATGAGTTTTATTTGTAGATGAGATTAACCTATGAGAATCTCTGTAAAATTTAATAAATCACCTGTGTATATTTTAGGATAAAATCACACTTGATGAATTAGTTCAAGTGTTTTAACACATTAGGTTGTAGAATTTATATTTAGACCATATAATACATTTATGGGCAACAAATAATGTTCTATATGAGTATTCCAATTTGAAAATAATAAGCATATTTTTCCTAGAAAGTAGAAAAATATTTGTATACATCTTTAACTTTCATATGCAATAACCAAATTGAGGGCTAAGTAAACATGTCTTAGTCTTTAAAAATGTAATCACCTCATTGAACAAATCTTATTAGAAAATAGATTTGGTTAATTTTTTTGCACTTTAAATTTGGAAAACAAGAAAATTTTAACTTTATTATAATTTTGAAATCATGAATATATCAAAAAAATATCATTTTCAAGAAGTTCACAAAAAAATGTTATACACCTTGAACTTTTACATTCATTCAACATATTGAGAGATGAGTAAGCCTATCTTTGACCTTTAGAATGTAATCATTGTTGTATTCAAAGATAATCTCATTATTTTTATTAAATTAAAATAGGAAGATATTGCACATCATCTTCACCTAATAGAACAAATTCTATAGCACAAACGTTGGCTAATGAGTTGCTAGTTCCTAAGAAGCACGTATTCTAAGGTTTGTTCTCAAATCCTTACAAAAATATTTCAAGGAGAACTTCCTCAAATATTGCACATGATTTTTCTACAAGGAATTCATGTTGGCAGTGGGCAACAACATGGTTTATGTCTTGTATAAGTCTAGTGGCTACATTGGGAATTGATATGTTAATCTTTTGGTGCAATGACAGCCCTAGCAATTAATAAGTGTTATCAAATATTGGTCACATGTCCAAATCCTTATAGGCTACAATGAGTAACACTAGGAGGGGGATTGTCGACAATGAGCTAGTATCTCTAAGTGGATTTATAATTGGGTTTATGGTGTAAGAGCATCCTAGGTGTAAGGGTAATCTTGCATCACTTAAAATTATTTATATTTATATCTTTTCAATAAGGGTTGTTTTAGTATAGTGTTTGGTATAAATTAGTTATTTGTGGAAGCTTACTATTTTTAGTAGGTTTTTCATGTGAGCTCTAAATGTTTTAATCTCATAGGTGGAAATTCATCTTGGATATATATCGGTGTTTTAGATTTATTTCATTGTCATATTGTATGTATTAGTGTATCATATCTCTATTTCTTATTTGATTCATTCATATTCTTTTATTGCAACATTTATATATGAGAGAATAATTATTTGTCATTATTTTTTACTCTTAAGAATTTTATTTAAAAAATTAAATTGAAAATTAAAATATACTAGTATCAATAACTTATTCTAATCCATAGAAAACTACTCTCGGCATTGTACTTAAAGGTGGTATTAATGTGTAATTAGTTAGATTATGTTTTTCCTCTCTTAGAGAGCCCTATTTGTTTCCTTTTTGTTTTAGCACATTGGCTAAGACACATATACTTGATTTTTGAAATATATTTCTCATGCATATGACATGTCATGGACACATATCCTACACTTATAGAGAGAATTCTATCCATTCCTAACTTTGAATCTCACTAATTTCTATGCATTCAAGTAGATTGCATTTAATTATTCTATTGATGCATATTGAATGAAAATGTTGCATATTTCTTTAATTCTCTCATAGAAAGATTATTATTATTTTTTGGATTCATATGGTTTTTTATAAAACATGGATATGCATTTATGAAAAATTGAACAATTTCAAAATTATCATTTAGTAATTGATTTAAACTAATCTAGTGATTCAATTACTAGGAAATATTACATAAATATAATTTTAGATTACATTGAATAATATCTTTTGTGTGTAAGACATTGACATGTTTTGATTAAGTAAAAAAGGGTTTTCAAGGACCCGAAACCTTTTACAAAGTAGCTAAGAACAAGAGAAAAGAATCCCAGAAGTATTGTGCATCAGCATCAAAAAATAGAACTAAGACCACAAGTCTTACTACAACTAGCAGGAAAAGACAAGAAAAGGATAGCTACAGGGTTTTCAAGACATCATCAGCCTGATCTGCAAGGATATTCATTATCACCACAGAGGCCTTTAGATCATCCATTTATTTGGCTTCCATAACCTCAGTCTTCTTAGAATTATCCTTGGTATGTTTTTTGGGGCCATGTTCCTCTTTCAAGTCCTTTAAACCTTGGATTCTCCCATGTTCCATTTTGTCTAGCAGAGTGTTAATTTTGTCCACCACATTCTTCAAGATGGAGTAACTCTAATCAATGAGTTTCTTAACTACCTTCTTAGTTTTGACCACTCTATTATCCATGTCATCTAGCCTTTTCTGCAATTCATCTTTTTCTCCATAGCTCTGTAAATGGCTTCCAATGGTGGAATTCTCTTCATCATATTCCTAACCTCTTTTGCATTACCCATCACCTCAGAAAGTTTATCAAGATTTTGAACAAGAGTTCTCTCACCTCTAATGGTCCTAATTAACTAATAAAACTCTCTCCTAATGTCTTGCATCTGCTCCTACATCCTACTAATATCGCTTTTTTTCAATCCCAAATTACCAATCATACCCTTCCAATACCCTTATTCCTCATAGTCCTTGTAATGAGCCAAGTAATCCTCATCCCTTTCCATATTGTCTCTTTTAGAATTTACCTCCTTAAAACCTTTGTCATCATTCCTCCCTTGAGAAAGTAGATTCTTACCTTTCTCCTACATCCTCTTGATTAGAGGTTCATCATCAAAGGGAATGTTTAAAATCCTATCAATTTTCTTCCCCTTATTTCTAGTAGTACTACAAAAATTACCAATGGTTTTCTTCCCTATACCCTCCTCCAGCTCCTCTTTAGATTCAATGTCCATCTTAGAATTCACCTCCTTAGTCTTTCTTTTTTTTCTGCAAATGAGCTATGGGATAAAGCTTATTCCTCTTCTTAACCTCCATCTCATCATCTTCCTCCTCTGTATCCTTATCCTGTTCACTCTCCTCAGTTGTACACTCCAAAGTTTTCTTACTAAAATGGGGTATGTCCACTTTCTTGTCTTTAAGGAGATTCATAATCAAAACCATCAAGCCTTCATGGCAAGCATGGTCAGTCTTTGGATTGTTTGGTATAACCAGAATGGTGTTACCCAACAGCTACCTAAGGTAGAAGGGGAGATTAAGTCTAACCCTATGCCTAAAATGGTTAAACAACATAAAATGGTGTCCATAAATCTTAGTAAAACGTCCATCCAAGGTTAGGTATTCAATCACCATGATAAACCTCCAAGGATGAGAAATGAATCCAACACTAAAAAAGCTATTGGCAATTTTAACCAACTTGTTATGCTCTTTAGTCATCTCTATGAACTCTTGAATGACATGATCTGATAGCTTCCTATCCCTATAAAAGTTGATACCCTCTATATCTAGACCAGTAGCTTCCGCTATGATGTCCTCCATGACATCCATTCTCTAATTCTCCACCAGAATACTACCATCATTCCATGTCTTAATAAACTAGTGAGTAATGGAAGGATTGCTACCCTTTAACTTCTCCACAAAGCCCATGAAATTCCCCTATTCCAAAATATCCAAAATATCCATCTTTGTCTTCCATTCCTTATAACTTGTAGGCTCGACCGTCTTTCTCTTGCCTCCCATTTTCCTTAAACTATAGTAGATTCTCCTAGTTTTTGTAGAAATAGTCAATTAGGAAAACTTGGTGTTGATATCGTAACAAAGATTTTTGTTATGCATGAAGACCCACAATCTGTGAGGCTATGAGTAGTCCCTTCAAAACTAATCATAGCCCACAACTCCACATTCTTGCCCAAGTTATAATTATTCCTAAATTATGTGTTCATCATTATTAAAGCTTTTTTGCAAACTTCTAACCTTGTCATACTCTATCAAGGCTAGCCCATTGGTAGGGATGTTGTCACCATGGTTCCAAATTATCTTTGCATGAGTATTGCATGCCACATTCGCAACCCAATTAGCAACTTGGTTTGTTTCTCTATAGTTGTGAGTGATAAAACAATCCTCAAAAGAATTAATAAGATTAAGAGCCTTGCATATAATGTTATGGATAGTCCAAGAGGGATTATTAATTTTAGTAAGACAATTAATACTATTAACAGAATTTCCCTCAAACCAAATTTTCTTCAAATTCATACTCTTGGCAAAAATAAGACCATGGAGAGTTGCACTAGCTTTTGCAACATGGTTAGTTTGTTATGCTATATTGACTCTACATGTAGAAAAATCTAAAATTATGGTCATATTATTCATGATAATAATAAAAAATGTATTTGTATAATTGCTATTTTCTACATGAAATTTTTTAGTATGTAAGAATTGTAAGGTGCTATGTTGATATTGTTGGCATAAAGTTATTTTCCATTAGTGACAACACTTTTCTCACAGTCCAAACCGAGCATCAAAGACACAGTTCAAACTGAGTGTTGAAGACTCGGTTCAAACCAAGCGTCGGTGACAACAATTCAAACTGAGCAGATGGACTCAATAGAAAATGCACTTAGTGTTAACCAAGTGTAGTATTAACCGAGTGAAGATGAAAGCAGTGTTAACCGAGTGTAGTATTAACCGAGTGAAGACGAAAGCAGTATTAACCGAGTAAAGAAGGAGTCAACGTTAACCGAGCTCAGTCAGTAAGCAAAGAAGTTAGTTTTTGCTGAGTGACACTATATCTAACAAGTCACCAATGGTTACCGAGTTCCAGGCAACATTGTATGACTAGTATGAACCGCACCCCTACCTCTACCTAGTGCATGATGATGCCGTGTAACGTGGTGGTTGCCGTGTATCAGAAGGTAATCATGTCTGTCTGAAGAACCCGAGTTTATTTTACCATTTGGCCGACTCAGTTGTATTTTGTTTACTTGTGTTCAACCGACCTTGCATCTATTATTATTGGAATGGTATAAATAATGCTTTACATTTTGTAAAAAGCAAACGACAACAATAATAATAAAAATGAAAGGATGTGTGATGCGAATATAGCAGTAGAACAATATATTAGCAAGTCTACAAGGTGCAATAAAGACTTCATCAATCATAAGAGGTGATCAATTGTAAAAGATCTAATCAAGTCATATATAGATCTGATTGGTTCATCCTAACAGGTGAATCATCTTGTAAATCCTCTAACCAGATAGACTTAACAGTCTTTGTATAAAATCTCCTAACAGAGTGCATACTTATAAAGTGTGTTTCAAATCCTTTAACAAGGTGGATCTAGCAATCCTTCATGCTCTTAATAGGGCAGATCACTAGAAGTGATCATTGTATGCCTTAACTGGCTAACTTCCTACTGCAGTAAAGAAGATTTGTGGGTTTCATCCCCACCCCAGTTTTACTTTCTATTTTGGAAGGTTTCTGGGTCACCAAAATCTTTGTGTATATATGTTTTGGATGTTTATTTATCTCTTACATGCTGCAGATTAGGTGAATGAATACTTTACTGGTTTATGTTGAATTGATTAAAAGGTGTATTGTTACTGATTCACCCCTCCCCTCTCAGTAACCTATTATATCTTGAATATTTCCAACAATTGGTATCAGAGCTTTTGGTACTTGCAGGAGAAGATTTCAAGGGTCTAAGCAAAAGATCAGGATGTCTTACAAAAGAGAAATTCCAAAACTTAATAGAGATAACTTCTCAGCATGGCAAGGACTGATGAAACTTCATCTGGCTACTGTTGGTGATATTGGACTGAAATACCTTGAAGAAAAATATGAAGAACCTTCTGGCACACTGTCAATCAATGATATTGCTGAAAACAAAACTCACAACAACATGATGATAGACATAGCATCTGCTCTCAGCTATAAAGAATTTGATGACATTAAGGACTGCAAAACTGCCTTTGACATGTGGAACAAGCTAAAAGAAATCTATGGAGGGGATGACAATGTGAGAAGAGCAAAAGCAGAAAGTCTAAGAGGACAATTTGATCAAATGAGGATGAGAGAGGATGAAAACATTGCAAAGTATGTTGAAAGAGTTAAAGCATGTGTAAGTGCAATCAGGGCAGCTGGTGGTGACATCAAAGGAGAAACAGTTGTAAGAAAAGTTCTCAGAACCTTGCTTCCTGTTTATGCAATCAGAGTGTCTACAATTCAGGAAAGAAGATGTGAAGCAAATCATTAGATAAATCTTGAGGCCATAGTTGGGAGATTAACTGCATTTGAACTAGATAACTTTGACAACTATGTTCCAGCTTCCAAGAACATGGAATCAGCATTTGAGGCCAAACTTTCACTCAAGGAGAAAAGCAAAAAGAAACTTCAGTCAGAAAGTGAAGATGAATCAGATCTAAGCTCAGACAGTGATCTTGAAGTAATTGAAGCTCTTCTAGCAAGAAAATACTCCAGAGGCAGAGGAAAATATAAAGGTAAAGTTCCTCTAATATGTTTTTCATGTGAAGAAATTGGTCATATTGTAGCTAGGTGCCCGAACAAGCAGAACAATGATGAAAAGAAGGATCATAAATGGAATGGCAAGAAAGATTTCAAATCATTCAAGAACAAAGGTAAGAAATCATGTTTCATGGCTGAAAATTCTAAAGATTCTTATAATAGTGAGGATGAAATTGTTTATATTGTTGTTAAAGATGATTCTGACAATGATGAGGAAGATAAAATTGCTCTTATCTCTCATATAAGTAAGAATGATACATGGATTATAGACAGTGGTTGCTCACATCATATGACTGGTGATAAAACTAAGTTTGATCAGTTTGAAGATTATGATGGTGGCAGTGTAAGGTTTGGTAATAATGAACCTCGTTTCATAAAAGGAAGAGGAAGAATCTGTCTAACCAAAGAACTTGTTTGTAATAATGCCTATTGGGTTGAAGGTCTCAAACATAATTTGCTAAGTGTGGCACAGTTACTCAATACTGGATTCAAGGTGGAATTCATGCATGGAAAGGCAAGACTGTTGAATGAGCAAGGAAAGCTGATAGGATCTGGCACCTTAACTAAAGGTAACTTATTCTATCTAGAACTTGGTGAATGCTCATGTTTTATTGCTCAAATTGAAGAGAGTTGGTTATGGCATAAAAGGTTGTGTCATATCAATTTTGATAATTTGATAAAAATAAGCAAATTCAAGAAAGTAAGAGGCATTCCTAACATTAAGAAACCTGAGGTTGGTCTATGCAAGAACTGTCAGATTGGTAAAATGGGAAGGACTAGTTTTAAAGGTAAAAACTATCAATCTGAAGATATATTAGAAATTGTGCATACTAATTTATGTGGACCTATTGGAATAGAAAGCTATACTGGAGAGAAATTTTTCATTCTCTTTGTTGATGATTACTCAAGAATGATGACTGTCATGTATCTAAGAAATAAATCAAAAGCATTTGAGAAATTCAAATGGTATTTGGCAAGAGTAGAAAAAGAAACAAGTAAAAGACTAAAATGTTTAAGGTCAGACAGAGGTGGTGAATTCATTTCACATGAATTCAATAACTTCTGCATTGAAAGAGGTATTAAAAGACAGGTTTCAGCACCAAGAACTCCAGAACAAAATAGAATAGTTGAAAGAAGAAACAGATCCATTATGGATTGTGCAAGAACCTTGATGATAGAAAAGAACATTGCTATCAAATACTGGAAGGAAGCCATCAGCACTGCAGTTCATACATTAAACCGAGTACAGCTGAAAAAGGACTCATTCAAGACTCCCTATGAATTATGGTATGGCCACAAACCCAATGTAAGTTATCTGAAAGTATTTGGAAGCAAATGTTATATTTTGAAAGAATATAGAAAAGGAAAATTTGATGTAAAAGGTGATGAAGGAATATTTTTGGGATATTCCTGCAAAAGCAAAGCATATAGATGTTTAAATCTATCCACTCAAAAGGTCATAGAAAGTGCACATGTGAAAATTGATGAGTTTGCAGACAAATCAGAAGAAGAAAGCAAAAAGGTACCTGAAGACTACAAGAGATTTGTTTACATTGAACCAGATACTATACCAAGTATATTGTTCACTCAAGAATCCTCAACTCCTGAGTCTTCAATAACTGAGTTGCAAATAGTTCAAACCGAGCCTCAGCAACTTTCAGACACTACCGAGCAAGTGTCTACCGAGTCTGAATCAACCGAGCCAATATCTACTGAGCCAGAACAACAAGAATCTGAAGTACAAAAGGATAACAATGAAATTCATTCAAGAGGCAAGGAACATGTATTAGCAAAATATGTCAGAAGACATCATGCACCAGATCAGATCATTGGAGACAAATCTGAAGGAACCCTGACAAGAAGTAAGTTGAAAAATACTTGTTTACTTGCTGATTTTGAACTTATAAGTATTAAGGATGCACTGGCAAATGATAGTTGGATTGAGGCAATGAATGAGGAAATAGAACAGATAGAGAAAAAAGGTATAAAAACAAGTGAAGAACAAGAGAAGCAAGGATGCGAAAGCAAATACTTGGATAAGAGGAGACTGAGCGAATCCTGATGAAGGATTAAAGGAGTTGTAAAGTTATATTTGATCAGTAAGGATCCAATCAAGCCGAATAGAGATCTGTAATCAGCAAAAGATAAGTTGCATATTATTTAGGTCACTTCATTGTTGCTTTATAACCTTTGCAGCACTGAATCCAAATCTCTTAACAGAGTTGGTTTAATAGCCATTTTGTAAATCCTCTAACAAGGTGACAATTTAGTTGAATTGTTCTAAAGACCTCTAGCAAGGCCACTTCTAACAGAGTGTTTAAATCCTCTAACAGGGTCACACCTAGCAGTGTGTTTTTGTAACCTTTAACAGGGTTGGCTCCTAACAGGGCTCACTTTAAAAGAGTGAAAAACAGTAACTAGTTACATTGGTGGTTTTTCCCATATTGGGTTTCCACGTTAAATCTGGTGTCTCTAGTGTTTGAGTTTGCTGAATTGTTTTGATATCAGTTCTTAATGATTGTTATTATTTGCTGCAATATCAAGTTTCAGAAATCTATAAAATAGATCAAACTTTTAGACATCTAAGGGACTGTGAAATGTTTTAGTAGTAACTGATTCACCCCCTCCCCCTCTCAGTTACTTCATTCTCATTTTCAACAATTGGTATCAATGCTTTTGTCCCAATTCAATAAGAATATGGAAAGCATAAGAACCTCCAAAAACAATCCCTGCAAATTCAGTTCACTTTTGATTTGTTTATTTTTCTATATTCAAAAGTCTTTTCCATCAAAGGGGTCAGTAGTATGGAGTAAAGATATTCCAATTCTTTATTAGATAAATGAGTTCATTGCAGAATTAGGCAAAAATTTTGACAATGTTTTGGATAACTATTTTGAAGATTTTAAGGAAAGAATGAACCATAGGTTCTGAATTCCACCCAGACTTGTTGAAGAATACAAGGAAGAAGTATGCTTCATGGTAGACTATGACAAGGTATACATACAGGCAGTTAGGCCTCGGGTAGCATGGGTGAAACCTCTTCCCTATGAGGTAAATATTGATGAAACTAGGGACATCATAGAAGCACTGGTGAATGAACCAGTAGACCCAAGGCAACCAGTTTTTGGAACATATGATCAAGCTAAGACCAGAATTGAGCTTCAAATTAAAATCCCTCATGCCATTAGCAAAGGAAAGAGAAGGGTAGCCCAACTAAAAATAGAAGTTGGTTCTCTTATGATAAGAGAAGGCAAAGGAGAAGATGATGAAGAAGAAGAGGAAACCGCGTCAAAAAAAGAAAAAGAGCCTCAATGAAAGAAAGGTAAGGTGATCATCACCAAACCAAAAAGGGAAACTTCTATAGTTTTCTCCAGAAGAACAAGACAGGGGAAGAAGGAACCTGTACTCGTTAAGCCTCCACTCACATTTGAGGCAAGATTAAAGCAATTAGAAGCAGGTGCTAGCTTCACAAACTTCAAAGCATTGAAGTTTGAAACCAAAATAGAACAGGAAAAGATGCAGATTGAGGAACTGGTACTGAACAAGATGGGTAAATGGAAATACTCACCGGATCAGATAGCCTCTTAGATCTCCAAAGAACTATTGGAGAGGTTGCAATCAAGATGGGAAGCTGCAACCAAGACTGTCAAAGACATCTATGAGCAGAGCCTGAGGAATCTCCTGCTGAGTCTCACTGATGCTAAACTGAAGACATCACTGAAAGACCATGAAGGTAACATGATGATTAGATTCCACACCTGTTTGATACTTGTCAAAGATATTGAGCATGTGGTAAATGATGCAACAAACATGTGGAAAAACATCTATCATCTACACAAATCCAGTGGTGATACTGTTGAAATCAAGGACATTGACAATAGTGATGATGATGATGATGATATTGAAGATATTCCAGGGGATCTCCATTCAATAATGCTAGAAGTTGAAGAAGAAGCTAGAAAAGAAATTGAGGAAGAAGAAGCTGAAAAAGAAATAGAGGAAGAAGAAGATGAACAAGACAAAGAGGAAGAAGATCTAGTAAAAATTGCAGCTAAAGTCATTGCATCTCTTCCACAATCTCCACCTAAAATAGTTATAGCTTCTACTGGTGAGATTGTGAGCTCATTGACCTCATCAATTGATCAATCTTCACCTGTTTCCTCTCAGCTCCGGGTACCATCTATGCAAGTGTCAACCACTTCATCAACCGAGCTGCAGCCACCTTCATTGACCGAGTCTTCCTCAGTCACAAAAGTAAGATCATCAAGCACATCAACTTCTACTATAGAGTGTATAGTAAGTGTACCTACAGATACTACAATTTTGACTTCTCCTGCTCCAATTTTGGCAACTGTTAGTTCTCCCACTCCATCTTGTACAGCAATTTTGGGAGTAACATCAATTTTTGATACTATTAGCACATCTCTCAGTCTTCCTTTACTTAGTCCTATTCCAGTTTTGTCAGCCAGCCCTGCCTCATCAACTATAATCTCAGTTTCCAAGGGTCAAGGTGAAGTCTTTGCAGGAAAAGCAAAAAGATACATGTTTTCCAGCAAGACAATGGATGAGGAAATTAACTTGGATAAGGACATTGTCATTCCTAAAATAGATCTAGATACAGCATCTGTTGATGAAATGAGAATGCTCAGTCAGCTATTAGAGTAGAAGGCTAGGCAAAAATAGCTCAGGCATGAAAGAGACTAGGAATATAGCATTATTGAAAGTGCTAAAAATTTAATAAAAGAGGCTATAGGTGTTGAAGTAGATTCTACTCAACACATTTTGATTCAGTTGGAAGAGGCTATATATAAATTCAATGAGGATACCTCCGGCCAAGAAAAATTAATTGAAAAGGCAGAGAAGAAATTTGACAATAAGGTGCTTGAGCACATTGCTCAGCATATTGCATTAAAACAGGTAGAATTGTCTACAATTATAAGTAATTTTGAGAATTCTTTTAAAAATGTAACTTCACTTCTTGGCAAACTTTGTGATGTTACCGAGTATACCAAAGAAATCAAAGAAAAGTTGAATAAAATTGATGAGGACATGAAGGTCAGTGCCCAAATGTTGCAATCTGACCATAGTGCAAGTTCATCCCATCATCATAAAATAAGATTTTTGTCAAAGAAACAGGCAAAATTGCTGAGAGAGGAAGCAAGAATCAGGTCTACTCTGATTGATATCCAGAATATGATTCTTCCTATCATGGATACAATGCAGAAGCATATTGCCCATTCCAAAATATTGATCCATGACAACAACTTCTCAATTGCAGATCATATGATTGAACTTTCTGTAGAAATTCAAATAGCACTCTCCACCAGCAAAATTTTGCAAGAAAATTGGGATAAGACTTTGGCTCTTATTCTCAAGGTACATTCAGGATTTATCTCTCATTTTGGAATCTCTGTGTAAATTGTTTGGCATTATTGTCAAAAAGGGGGAGATAGAACTTCAAGAGCTAACTATGCAAAGACATATGTATTGACTTGTAAATACTGTGCATATTGTATGGGGGAGACATATATGTAGACACGTCTAATAAGATTTTCATTTTTAAAAACTTTTGAACTGTATGTCAATTTCTGTACATAAACTTTGATTCATAATTGTTTTTGTCACTAATGCCAAAGGGGGAGATTGTTGGCATAAAGTTATTTGCCATTAGTGACAACACTTTTCTCACAGTCCAAACTGAGCATCGAAGACACAGTTCAAACCGAGTGTTGAAGACTCAGTTCAAACCAAGCGTCAGTGACAACAGTTCAAACCGAGCAGATGGACTCAATAGAAAATGCACTTAGTGTTAACCGAGTGTAGTATTAACTGAGTGAAGACGGAAGCAGTGTTAACCGAGTGTAGTATTAACTGAGTGAAGATGGAAGTAGTATTAACTGAGTAAAGAAGGACTCAACATTAACCGAGCTCAGTCGGTAAGCAAAGAAGTTAGTTTTTGCCGAGTGACACTATATCTACCAAGTCACCAATGGTTACCGAGTTCCAGGCAATGTTGTATGACTAGTATGAACCACACCCCTACCTCTACCTAGTGCATGACGATGCCGTGTAACGTGGTGGTTGCCGTGTATCAGAAGGTCATCATGTCTGTCTAAAGAACCTGAGTTTATTTTACCATTTGGTCGACTCAGTTGTATTTTGTTTACTTGTGTTCAGCCGACCTTGCATCTATTATTACTGGAATGGTATAAATAATGCTTTACATTTTGTAAAAAGCAGATGATAATAATAATAATAACAATGAAAGGATGTGTGATGCGAATATAGCAGCAGAACAGTTTATTAGCAAGGTCTACAAGGTGCAACAAAGACTTCATCAATCACAAGAGGTGATCAATTGTAAAAGATCTAATCAAGTCATATATAGATCTGATTGGTTCATCCTAACAGGTGAATCATCTTGTAAATCCTCTAACCAGATAGACTTAACAGTCTTTGTATAAAATCTCCTAACAGAGTGCATACTTATAAAGTGTGTTTCAAATCCTTTAACAAGGTGGATCTAGTAATCCTTCATGCTCTTAACAGGGTAGATCACCGGAAGTGATCATTGTATGCCTTAACTAGCTAACTTCCTACTGCAGTAAAGAAGATTTGTGGGTTTCATCCCCACCCCAGTTTTACTTTCTATTTTGGAAGGTTTATGGGTCACCAAAATCTTTGTGTATATATGTTTTGGATGTTTATTTATCTCTTACATGCTGCAGATTAGGTGAATGAATACTTTACTGGTTTATGTTGAATTGATTAAAAGGTGTATTGTTACTGATTCACCCCTCCCCTCTCAGTAACCTGTTATATCTTGAATATTTCCAACAGATATTTCCTAACATATTTTTCCTTATATTATATGCCAAAATAAGATTTGGTATATATTACATGTAGGATAATATTTCATTTAAGAAATTGTAATTTAATATATAGGTTAAAACTGTGGAATAATAATTTATTATTTTCTATTTGAAGAAGAATTATATGTGGCTTCTTGCACAATGCATTATGCCATGTGTAAATATTTAAATCTCATATAACTAATGATGTGAGAAGTTAGTATAGAACTATTATCATTGATTAGAACACCAACCATTTTAATTTACATTTATCTATCAATAATTAATCCCAATTTGTATGTAGAAATCAAATAAAGAGTCTAAATTATACTTTATTTTTTATGGACCATGACTGATTACAGTACCAAATCCTTGTATAATATTACAATGATATTGTTATTTAAATTTTCAAAAAATATAAAATAGATATCAATATATTTGATATGTGCGCATGTGTGTGTGTGTGTGTGTGCATATATGTATGTATATAGATAGACATATAAATGTATCTATATATAAATATATTTGTATTTTTTTGCAAATATCAATTAATGTTAGAATCTTGGAGCTCATTCTCAATTGATTATTTGGTGTAATTCACAACTTAATGAAGTTTAAAGTCTTTTGATGGATAAGTTTTAGGTTTTATGGGTTACTTAGGATTTCTTTGGTTATTCTCTTAAGTGAAGTGGTATTGTGATTTCTAACAATTCTTTCAACAAGTTTTTAACATCTAATGGCTATAAAAAAATTGTATATTATTTTTTAATATATTATTCTTGATTTATATGCCTATTATCTTCATGTCATGTATATTTTTTTCTCACATTGTTCTTTTCTAAATTCTTGACAATCTTTGGTTATTTTTAGAGGATTTTGGGTCTTCTAAATTTAATGGTAATGATGAATTTTCTTGAGAGTGTATATAATATCGACTTATATATACCAAATATTACAATGCCTTATTTTTAATTTTTTTTTATAGAGTTGACATCTTGATGCAAAAACATTTTGGATACAAAGAAAATCTTGCATCCCCCAAAAATATGTTTGGTTTGTCTTGTAAAAAAAGGTTATTTCATTGGAGACTTTCTATTTATGGAAGCTTACTAATTTTAGTAAGTTCATTTCTAGAGCTCAAAATGTTATAATTTCTTCCCTATAGGTTCATTTTAGATAAATCAGCCTCCCAATAAAGTTTCATTGAAAAATCATGTATAGTTTTGAAGATATTTTTTTAAAAAATATTAGCAGTAGGGCACAAAAATTTGAACTCAATGATAAAGGTAGTAGAGGCTCCAAAAATGGGTCAAAAGTTGGCTGACTAGAGTTTTTCCATGGTAGGCATTGTAAATAAATTCATGGCATTTCCAAAATGGGGTCATAATAGCCAATCAGAGCAACTAGTGAATTGAAATTCCTTCAAATTTTATTTTCAAATATGAAGTTATTTGAGGCCTACTCTAATGTATTAAAATATAAATATAGTAGAATTGAGCAGCCTTGAAGTCTACATTATTTTTATTCTTTAGATTATTTATAGTTTTCATAGAAGAACGTACTAGGTATTTAAAAAATACAATGTTTTATTTAATAAAGCATAATTTGAAATGTTATCCATACTATACTATAATAACATGTAAGAATATTAATACAATAAATATAATGCTAGTAAAAAATTAAAAACATGTAAAAATAATATGATAGAGAAAATCTTATTCTAAATAGTAAATAAAGGAGGTAATGACATATATAATAGATTTTTCTTGTATAGAGGATCTCAATCCATATAATTAATTCAAAAATAAGAGTGAGATCTCATGATATATAAACCTCGTCAAAGTTAGTCTTAAGTGCAATAGACATAGGAAACTAATTTTATGCATGATAGTTAGTAAAAAGACATAAAAAGGGATTCATAATGTTGAAATTTTTGTTTGATTAAAATATAAATTCATTCTATAAGTTGTTTTTTTATAATATTTCTTGAAGATATTACATGCACACAAAACATATTCTTATAATATGCTAAAATAAAAAAGATTAAATATCTTTATAATGTTGGAAATATTTTCTTGATACAAAAGTTATAATTTTTAATTAACTAAAATATTAAAATAAAAGAAAAAATTAATATTATCTATATAGAATAATTATTTTATGAATTTTATTTCATACATAAAAATAATATAATTAAGAGAAGAACTTGGCATTGGTTGTTAATGCCCACTATCTTTGATAGTAATACATCATGTTTGTATCAATGTATTATGTTTTCTATTAAAATGTAGGGATTGGGAGGCTCTTATAACCTATTAAAACAAACTAATGTAAACTTTGGTTAAAGTCATATGAGTTTTTGAAAGGAACCTTGGGGTTTTTCAGAAGGACCCCAAACCATCAAGGATTTTCCTAAAGACCTTGAACCTACAAAACCTACCAAAATCACCATGTCCTCCAAACCAAAAGTAGCTTAGAGCCTATTGATACCCTCTAAAATTGAAAATAGACATGACAGAGGCACTAGACATATAACCAAAAGTAACAATATTCTCCTAAATTTGAACCACACTTTGCCTTCAATAGCAGCCCAAAATGAAACCAAATCATCAAACCCCAAACACACCTTAATAAACCCAACAACTATAAAAACATAGAAAAACCCAAAATATTAGTGGCACATCTTCCCATATCCAGAAACAAGATCTTGTCCTCCAAAGACTAAATAGAGAGATGGATCACAGTCTAGGTAGAACCCACTAAGAACAAAGAAGATAGAAAGTCCAAAACAAAGAATCCACAAAGACATCAAAGAGAGAACCAACCCTAATAAAACTATGAAGTAAATACCGAACTTAAAACTAGTTCTTCCCCAACCATTAAAAAAAAGAGAGGTTACCAAAAGATCTTTAAACCCATCTAAGAGAGTGGGAAAAGAGAGTACATAACCTTACAAAAAAATGTCACATTTGAAGAGCCATGACCACCTTTCAAAAACCACATCAAGGAACACCAATAACACAACCTAAGAGAGAAGAACAATTCTACCACAAGACTCGGGCATAGGGTGGATGTGAGGAAAGACCAAAATCCCTAAAATCATTGAAGAAAAGAGAAATAGGAGGATCCCTCCACTAGTGATAAACACATCTTCTTCACATACAACACAATGATTAGGTATCAACTCATTACTCACCAACATAGCATCAACAACTAAATTCCCTTAGATTTAGCTAGCAAATATTCTCATTAGTACATGCTAAGTTCCACCATGTCTAGAAACAACACCCAAAACAAGACACAACACTAAAACAAATAGAATCTTTCCATAAGAAAAGAATCTCTAGTCTACACCAACAATGTCTAGACTTCCATTGATCCCACTAAACCTATCAGGGTCATTGTAAGCATTGGACTCCACCACTAGTTCACCACTTCACCTTGAAATACTAAGGAGAATAACCCATAAAAGTTTAGCTAGCAGTAACCCATAAAAGTTTAGCTAGCAGCCCTTTCTATGGATTACATGGTAGTAGGATTGGGGCAGGCCCAAGAGAATATTTTATCAATCAAACAACCCTAATATGAGAATAAGAAAATAGATTCACAACCACAAGGGATTTGGTGCAAGAGCACCTATGTAAGGCTATTTAACAACCTGGAGTTCCTAGTTGATTTTTTCCTTATAATGGCCCTAGCCATGCTACTAGTGAAATAAAGAGGGATAAAGAGTCCTAGAGTAGAACTTAGTCATTAGGAGATCTAATTAAGTCTTCATTACTACCTAGTCATCCAAAGTTGCTAAGTGATGTTCAAATTATTGTCATTGTTGCTAAGAATAACAATTATGCATCTAGAAAGCTAGATTAGTCAACTAAAGGGTGGGATGATGTTTTCATATCATAAGTGATATATCTAAGCACTCGGTAGAGTTTCATGGGGTTTGGAGCAAGTTTAGCCTAACTAGGACAAGAATTATAAACTTGCTTGATAATTTGGCAAAATTGCAAAAGCTATCATGACAATTTTTATTGCAAACAGTGCAACTTTGATCAGATAGTTGTGTAACCACCTCTAAGAAGTTGGATCGGGTGTGCTAGACCTATATAATTCCTCCCTCTACCTATCACAAGGGTTGGATAGCATTGTGTAAGGATTTTTTTGAATGAGCAAGCATATTTAAGTGTTATTTTATCATAGTATGGGTTTTTGGCTTCTTGAGGGCATTTGATGGATTAAATTCCATGTTGTACCTTGTTCATGTGTTGGTAGATGTTAGAATCTAATTTTGTGTGCGATTAGATAGTTTTTGGAATCCATTTCATTTCTTGTTTGTAAATACTTTAGTTTGTGCACTATTGTTGTCCTAAACTAGGCAGTTTGTGAAAATGGGGTCATAACTCACCTTTCCATTGTGGAATTGATATAGTACCTTGTAATGCATGAGGTGACTCCTTGTACTATGAGAATACAATAGCTTGGTCCCTAAAAAGAAAGGTTGTCCATTGCGTAGTGATGCCCTAGGCAATTCAAGTGAGCATGGTTAGGGATCATAGAGTTTGAAATAGAATGGGATTGAGTACAATAAATGCCTCTATCTAAGTAGGTGGAGAGAACCAATTTGAAGTGGAGAATTTATATGCCAAAGGAGACCTCTTGGTGACATGTCTAGATAGGGATTTGATCAAACCCTTATGAATCTTGTCAAGAAATTTGCAAACCCTTAAAATGTGACTTAAAATCAGCATCATGTTGTATCAAGAGATAGGGGAAGTGAGACTAGGTGAATCTCAAAGGTCTTCCAAGATGGTAGCAGGATATGAAGTTAGGTTTCCACCTCATTAAGCCTTTTTCTAAGTTAATTTCCAAAAGGTGAGTTTGGAGACCTAATTCCTTATAGCCCTTCTAGGCCTAAATTGGAGCAATTTCTTGAAATTGATAGAGATTTCAATGTGTTTTTGGTGGATGAGGCTTGGAAAGGACTTAAAATCCTATGAAAAATCGTCTCTCTCCATAATGAGTAATTTGTGACCATGTGGGGGTGTTTGGTGAAGATGAGCTAGTGAGGCATCTAAGGATTCGTGATTGGTTGATGTCAAGTTTCTACATTGGTGTAGACAAGTTGAAAGAGGAAGGGCTTAGGAGTGTGATCCTCTTAAGTTAGGGTTAGTGAAAAAATCTTGAAAGGATGAAGAAGAGGCCTAGAGTAGACCCTAGGAGAATGTAGGGTTAAGGAGAAAGACTTTTCCTTACATTAGAGTGGTACTAAAGTCCCAAAAGGTTTGGGATTGTGGTTAGATGTTTTATACCATAGAAGAGTCAGCGGATGAGGCAAACATGGTTACTAATCTAGAGTTGGCCAAATAGATGGGTGAGCAAAAGGAAAAGAACATAATCCTAGAAGAAATGAAGACTAAGCTAGAAGAAGTTGTTGAAGCAACCAAGAATAAAGATGAAGAAGGTGGAAGTAGTAACAAAGGAAAGCCCGAGATCAATGAGAAGGAAATCATACCTAAACTAGACCCTTCATTGAATGAAGAGCCATTCTCAAAGGCCATAAAAGCATTAGGAGGAAAATCCCTACAATGAATTCCATTGTTTAATGGAAAGATGGACATTAATACAATGCTAGAATGAACTGAGGGGATGGAGAATCATTTTGAATGTGAAGGTGTCAAAATCAAGACTCAGAGGATCAAAATTGACATGGTGGAAATACTTTCAGGATGAAAGGGTCAGTATGGGTAATAATCCTATAGCCAATTGGAATGCTATGGTGACCAAAGTGAAGGAGAACTATCTACTAGAAGATTATGAGGTAAATTTTTATAGAAAGAGGAAAGGTCTAAAGTAGAAGGACTTGGATGTTGCCTCTTATATAGAGGAATTTCAAAAAATATGCCTTAGTTCCAAGATTCAAAAAGAAAAACCTCTTAAAGTAGCAAGATACTTGGGTGGACTTAAATGGAGCATCCAAGAGGAGCTAAGCCTATGGACCCCTACCATTATTTAGAAGTATCATCAGTTGGCTCTTAAGGTGGAAGAAAAAAATATGAAGAAGAGATATTCAAAATTCAAAGGTAGAGGTAGAGGAAGAGACCAAAGAGGGAATAGAGGTGGATACCAAGGCAAAAGTAATGATCAGAGAAACCAAGGTGGGTCTAAACTAGTAGAGAATGGTAGTGAAGCTACTTCAAGGATAGTTTATTAGAGAGGAAGATTCAATCAATGAGGCTCAAATAGAGGAAGAAGTATTAGTAGGACCAACTTATATTTTTCAAGTATGAAGTGTATACTTGTGGTCAATTGGGCCACCCTGTCTATAGATGACCTAACAAGTCTACTTCTTCAAGTGGTGATAAAAGGGTTTCCTATGCTCATGAGGAAAAAATGGGTTCTAAGGTATCTAAGGTAGATCACATTGAGTCACAGAGGGGAGAGAACTTAATGTTCAAGAGAGTGTTGATCAAATAGCTAGTTAAGGATGAACCCGAGCATAGAAGAGCTGTGTTTAGGATTAAGTGAAAGATTTTGGGAAAGGTGTGTAAAGTGATCATGGATTTAGGCTCCACAAGAAACATCATATCAAAGGAAGTAGTGGAGAAGCTCAAGTTGGTAAAGTTACCTCATGTTAACCCATACAAGATAACATGGTTGAACAAGGAGTAGAGTATTTTGGTGAATGAGAAAACTTGGGTGGATTTTTCAATTGCAAGATACAAGGATAAGTTACTTTGTGACATATTGCTTATGGATTCATGCCATCTATTTTTGGAGAACCTTGGCAATATGACAAAGGTGATGTCTATGATGGGAAGGAGAGTTCTATCTCTTTCAAGAAAGATGGAAGGACTTTTCAAATTCATTCCTTTTTGGAGGAGGATGAATCATAGTCTAAAACTCCTGTGTTGTTTAGTAGTGGGAAGGAGTTCATCAACATCCTTAGATAGGAAGACATTGAAGTATATGTCATTCTTCTTAATCCTAAGGAGGAAGAAAAGACTAAACAAGATCCATTACCCACTAAAATCCAAGGGATACTTGAAAATTATAAGGACATTGCAAGTGATGGAATACCTGAAACTTTACCTCCTAGGAGAGTGATAAGTCATCAGATTGACTTTGTACCTAGTGCTTCATTACCAAATAAGGTAGCCTATAAGCTTACCCTAGATTAGAACATATAGGTAGCTAGGAAAGTGTAAGAACTCCTAGATCAGGGTCTAATAAAAAAGAGCATTGGTCATTGTGTAGTGCTAGTAGTTTTAGCATTCAAGAAAGGAGGAATATTGAGGTTTTGCACAGATTCAAGGGCCATCAATAGAGTCACAATAATGTATAGGTTTCTCATACCTAGAATTTAATACTTTATGGATTATCTTGGAGGAGCTCAATACTTCACAAAGTTGGACCTAAAAAGTGGGTACCATCAAATAAGGATAAAGGAAGGTGATGAGTGGAAGACATCTTTTAAAACCACATATGGATTGTATGAGTTTCTTGTGATGCCATTTGATCTCTCACATGTTCTTAGAATGTTCATGAGACTCATGAATAAAGTGTTGAAGGATTATACTAGAAGGTTTGTGGTGGTATATCTTGATTCAATAGACTTATCTTAAGAAATCTACAAGAGAAGAACAGCTAGAACATGTCGAGATTGTGCTAAGAAAGTTGCATGATTGGCAATCAACTTGGAGAAATGTGAATTTATGAAACAAGAGCTTGTCTACCTAGGATTTGTGGTATCCAAAGGGTCTTTGAAGATGGACCAAGACAAGGTTGCATCTATCTTAAACTCACCACCACCTACTACAACAATAGTACTTAGTAAGAAGTTTCCATGGGTTAGCTCAATTCTATAGGAAATTTATTAGAAATTTTAGTGGTATTTGTACACCATTGCTAGATACCATTAAGGGTGGAGTGAAAACCAAGTTTAGGTGGACTCCTAAAGTAGGAAATGCATTTTAAAAATTGAAAGAATAAGTAGCCACACAACCTATCCTTAAACTACCTAATTTTGATAAACTATTTACACTAGAATGTGATGCAAGTGGGATGGAAGTAGGAGGTGTGTTGAGTCAAGAAGGTAGACTAGTAGCCTTCTTCAGTGAGAATATAAATGAAGCCAAGAACAAGTATTTGTCCTATGACTTGGAGTTGTATGCCCTAGTTGAATCTCTTAGGAAATGGAGGCATTACCTTTTACCTAAGGATTTTGTCGTATTTATTGGATACCTATCCCTTACTTACATTAATACCCAAGAAAAGTTAAGAAATAATATTTAAAGTGGATGGGATATCTTCAAGCACTCACATTCACCATCAAGCACAAGAAGAGGTAGATGAATAAGGTTGGAGATGGACTAAGAAGGAAGATGTTGACCATTCAAGAAGTTCAACTCCATAGCATTAATATAGAGAGTTTCAAGGACCTCTACAAGGATGATGAAGACTTTGTTGAAGCCTACAAGCTATGGTCTAAATTTTAGAATCACTTTCACAGTTCTTTTGCTAAATATACTTTGCAAAGTGGACTATTGTTCAAGGGGAACTAGTTATGTGTTCCTAAGGGTTCTATGAGGGAGAATCTTATCTAAGAAACATATAATGGAAGCCTAAGTGGACATTTTGGCATCAACAAGACCCTGGATCTAGTTCAAAGGTTCTACTATTGGCCAAATTTGTTAAGGGATGTGAAAAGGTATGTGGAAGAGTGTATAGTCTGCATGAAGGAAAAAGGAAGAGCTAGTAATGTAGGTTTGTACCAACCTCTACTAGTCCCTAATAGGTCATGGGAGTGTGTTAGCATGGACTTCATTATGGGGTTACCTAAGACAAAATAGGGATATGACAGCATCTATGTAGTGGTGGACAGATTTAGCAAGATGGGCCACTTCATACCTTGTAGGACTACCCATGATGCTATCCATATGGCACATTTGTTCTTTAAGGAGATTGTAAGCATCCATGGACTATCCCTAAGAATTGTGTCAGATAGGGATGTCAACTTTATGAGTCATTTTGGAAAACCTTGTGGAGTAGGTTGGAGACTAATCTATTCTTTGGATCAGCTTACCATCCTCAAACTAATGGTCAAACTAAGGTGGTCAATAGGACATTGGGTAACTTGTTAAGGTTCCTAACTAAGGAATATGGTCAGATATGGGAAGTGATTATTCCTTAAGAAGAATATGCATATAATGACAATGTGAACATGACAATACGTAAAAGCTCATTTGAGATTGTTAATGGGATGCATCTAAGGGGTGTGTGTGAAATTAGAGACTTTAGAGCTATGGAATACAAGAGTGGTCAGTCTGAAGACTTTACTCAAACCATGAAGGAGATTCAAGAATAGGTGAAGAAGATCATACAAGAATCCACCCAAAGGTTGAAGCCTAAAGTGGATGAGAAGAGAAAGGATGTTCAATTTGCAGTAGGTGACCATGTCATGCTATACTTGAAAAAATCTAGGTTGTAGAAGGTAATACCTACAAAAATATAGATTAAGAGAGTGGGATGTTGCAAGATTATAGCTAAATATGGAGCTAATGCATATAAGGTGGATCTGCCTAGTGACTTGAAAATCTCACTAGTCTTCAATGTGGTAGACCTAACCAAGTTTAAGGGGACTTTAACTAAAGTAGATGTGAATGTATAGGAGGTTAACAAGGATGTGGTATTTGGTGTACTACCTCCCAAGACATATCCAAAGGCAAAAAAGGTAGTGGATTCAAGAGTCAAGAAGACTACTAGGCACAAGGTGTACATGGAACACCTCATCAAGTGGAAGAAAAATCTAGATTAAAAGACAACATGGGTTGTGGATATAGACTTCAAGAAGATGGGAATATCTAATTACATATTGTCTATAGGAGTGACATGATTTTCTCTTACGGGGAGCATGATGCAAAAACACCAAGGTAAGGCTATCTAACAACCTAGGGTTCCTAGTTGTGTTTTGGCTTGTAGTGGCCCTAGCCAAGGCACTAGTGAAATAAAGAGGGATAGAGAGTCCTAGAGTAGTACTTAGCCATTAGGAGATCTAATTGGCTCTTCATTACTACCTAGTCATCCAAATTTGCTAAGTGATGTTCAAATTATTGCCATTGTTGCTCAGAATGAAAATTGTGTATCTAAAGGGCTCAATTAGTCAACTAAGGGGTACAATGATATTTTCATATCATAATTTACATATCTAGGAACTTGGTAGAGTTTCATGGGGTTTTGACCAAGTTTTTCCTAACTAGTACAAGAATTCTAAATTTGCTTGACAATTTTGCAAAACTGCAAAAGTTGTCATGACAACTTTTATTGCAAAAAGTGCAACTTTGATTAGATGGTTGCATAACCACCTCTAAGTGGTTGGATCAGGTGTGGTAGACCTATATAGGGCCTCCCTCAACTTTTGTTGAATGAGCAAGCATATTTCAATGTTATTTTATCACAGTATGGATTTTTGGCTTCTTGATGGCATTTGATAAATTGAATTTCATACTATGCCTTACTCATATGTTGGTATTTTTTTTTTATTAAGAAAAATAGGTTTTACAAGGATCCTGAAACCCAAAAGTTCTTACATAACAAAGGGATACAAATTAACAAAACAAGCCCAGCTATAGAATGACATCCAACTGGAAAGGCCAGAACAAAAAATAGGTAAAAATCCAAAAAGACAAAGACCTACAAAGACTACAAAAACCAAGGATGGAACTTGAAAATTCTTCACTTACTCCCCCACCTTCCTTTCGAAGTCCTAGATAGTCTCTGCTACTTCATAGGCTCTCTAATTCTCCTCTGCCATGAGCTCTTGGCTTTTTTCATAGGTTCGATCCAAGTGGCTTTGGGTTATGTCCATTATGGTGTCCTCTTCCATCCTATCTTCAATGTTGACCTTCTCCTCCTTCTCCTCAACAAAACCCCTAACTTTTAGCTTACCACCAAGACTAACAATGTTTTCATTGAGAGAATTCAAAATAGTGAGCATCTGATTAACCATATTATGGTTGTAATTCTCTAGATTTTGCATCCTTTTTTCAACCAACCTTATTCAATTCCCCTGGTCTATCAGGATCCCTTGCTCATTCATCTTCCCCTAGCTTTCCATCTATCCCATTCTATCTTTTACCTCCTTCAACCCATAAAAAATCTATTTAATAGATCAAAAATTATCAATCATGCTATTTTTGTATTATTGAGCAAATTCACACCCACATCCCTCACATTGTCTATGATGGGCACTAGTGTCAGTTCTATTAGTTCCTCCAATTGGATCTTTCCCTCGTTTTCTTCAAGGATTTGAGGATTCATAACTTCTCTCACAATCCCCATTTTTGAGGTTCTGGCATTAAAATTTCTCTGAGCCATATGCATGTCTTTTATTACAACCTCACCACTTCCCTCCTCCATTTTCTCCTTTTCCTACTTCTGGAGGGGAATGGGAAGGGGAGGGGACATAGAGATCTTCGAACCTGTATCATTTTTCCCCTCCAGAGCATGTCCTCCTCTTTATTCCTCTTCTACTTCTTTTTGGGGTTAGCAGTCAACTCCTCTGTAGTCTCTACATCCTCCTCCTTTTTCTCATCCTCTGTGTCCATATCTTCTCCTTCCTCATTGTACTCTTCTCCCCCCTAACTTTTGGGCACATGACCCCTAAGGCTTTTCCTATAGGGAACTTTACTTGGAGTAGGAGTATCCTTGTCTCTTCCCCTAGATATCTTCCTCAACAAATGAAATTCTTCCTCCTCCTCTAAGCTTAAGCTCTAGATTTCCTCTGTGTTTGAGGAGAAATTAGAACTCCTCACCTCCTCTGAAGCAACCATAGCATAAGCAAAATATCTGCTCCTAGATTGAGATTTAAAATATTCATAAAGCAAAAGGAGTAAACCCTCATGTAGGGTAGGGTTAGCACTAGGTTTTTTCTTACACCATGAAATATTCTTATTCATGGAAGAGTACAAGTAAAAAGGAAAAGAAGTCTTAGCCCCATAATGGAAATGATTGAGCAAAACAAAATGATGGGTTCTAAACCTATCAAACCTCATGTCCAAAGAAATAAACTCGATGGTGGTCCTCAGCACATACCTCCAGAGCTTCTTGATCAAATCCATCTCATAGTAAGTCTCACTCTTCACTAGCTCCTTCTTCTCATCCATGTTCTTGGCAAAATCCTTTACCACATTTGTGGAACTTTTTGTCTCTATAGAACTTTAAACCCTCATCAGGTATTTTTGTGACATGGGCAATGACCTCCACATTTACATGATGCAACACTCCATCAATCTTAACCCTACCATCCTTCCAAGACTCTACCATGAGATTAGTAATCGCTAAATCATACCCGTGAAGCTTGGTGATGTAGTTTGCAATGCCACCCTTTTCAAGTTTCTCCTAGACCTTGGTTCTTTGTTTCCATTTGTCCGCCTCTCCCACCAGTTATCTTCTACTCCATTCTCCCACCATCCTAGTAGACTTAGTGATACCATTCATATAAACATAGTCCTCTACTCTCCTTCCTCTATCCTCTATTTGTTTAGTCAAAAACTGCCTTTTCTTTCAATTCCAGTGAGATGGTAAAGAAAATGAAAAACCCATAAAGCATGTTGATTAGACAGTGAATGTGTCATCTGCCAACTACTCCTGTATTTTCCATAAATACATTGGCTTTCACACATATTTACATTAGTTCCCATAATTAACTAGGGATTTCACTTGTACCTCTCTGGATCCTCTCCTGATCAATTAGGCCTTTTGTAATTGATGGAATATGCCCTCCAGTGTTTGTTTCTTTCTTGACTACCTCATTGGTAAACCAATCAGCCACTGAGTTAGACTCCTTGTACTCATGGCTGACACGAACACTTTCAAATTCTACAAGTGTTATATGGATTTCTTAGACACTATATTTACAATGGTCCAAGCAGGTTGGAGAGCTCCTTTTATGCACTTGATGATATTGTATGAGTCCCCCCCCCCAGCCATAGGTTTTTTACTCCCACCTCCAGAGCTAGTTTAGCAGTATGGAGAGCAGCACTAGCTTCCACTGTCTAATTTCCCAAGGGATAGGAAAGAGAAGCAATGCCCACACCATGGCTATTTCTAATGATGCCCCCACATCCTGAAGGACCAAGGTTACCTTTAGCTACTCCATTGAAATTGACTTTATGCCATCCTTCAGGAGGGATTTTCCACTTCACCTCCTATCTTTTCAATCTCTTATCCTTTCCCTTTCCTTACTCTTACCTCCTTCATCAATATCTCCCCCCTTCCTTATAGAAAAATTTTCTCTCATAGTGTTATTGATTTTATCTGCAAGCAAATAAGCAGGAGCCTCCCTATCTCTAAAAATTTGATTGTTTCTCTCCTTCCAAACTCCCCAACAGAAGTGGGGCAAAGTCCATAAGCTAATACTGTGCATATTTGTGCCTTTGTACATGCTATCCCACTAACAAAAGAAGTCCAAAATATTTCCTGGCTTGCACCATCTTACCCCATAGTTCATGGTGAGATATTCCTAAACCTTCATTGAATAAGAGCAATGGATGAAAATGTGATTAACCATCTCTAAGTGATGCCTGAAAAGAATACATCTATTAGGAATATACTGACCTCTATTTCCCAAATTACCCAGAGTGATAATTTTATCTTGAAGCATCAGCCTAAAGAAAATGTTAATTTTAGGGGTAAGGTCGGGAAACTAGGCCTTAACCCAAATAGGTTTCTCCTTTAGGCTCTAAAGATAGTTGTACCTCGAGGCCACCGAGTATGATCCACTAGGACTACACTCCCATATCGGTTCATCCTTATTATCATTCAAAATCAAAGAATTTAACATCACCATTATCAGCTTAAGATCATTCAAAATCAAAGATAGGTCTCTCCATTCGTGGTTCATTCTATAGTCTCTTAATTTCATTCTAAACAACCTTATACAGGTATTGTCCCAATTATCATATGTAGGGTTATTAATGAGAGGCCCCTAAATCAACCAAATATCATGCCAAAAGAGGATTTTCTCTCCATTTCCCACTTTCTATTTGACCTTAGAATTAGCTAGGGTTCTTACCTTTAAGATCCCATTCCAAATAACTGAACCATATGAGATGTTAGAGTCATTTAGCAAATACCTTAGAGACATCCTCCTAATATAATTCTCCACCAAAATGTCCCTCCATTCCCTAGTACTATTAAATATATGCCATACCTACTTAGCTAGAAGTGCATTATTAAGATGCCTAAGTTTTCTAATTCCTAGCCCTCCATAGCACTTGGGGAGACATACATTATTCCAGGACACTAGAGGGTATCTTTTATGTTCCTCTAGGCCAGACCATAGAAGATCTCTTTGGATCCTTTCCATTTTGTCAGCATGTTTTACCAGAATCCCAAAGAGACTCAAGACATACAATGGAAGATTCTAAAGAGTGGACTTCACCAAAAGACATTTTCCATCTTGGTTGAGGGTTATACCTTTCCAACCTACCAGCTTCTTACTAAACTTGTCAATAATTCCATTCCAAAAAGATTTTGACAACTTAGTCCCCAATAGAAGTCCAAGATAGTTTGAAGGCAGGCTTCCCAAACCACACCCAAGAATACTAGTAATCTTCCTTTTTCTATCAACAGGGATGTTGATAAAGAAAATTGAGCTTTTTGCCCAATTAATTAGCTAGCTTGTTCCCCTGGTGTACAAATCTAGTAATCTCTTCATCAATTTAGCCTCCTAAACTGAAGCTACTCCTCCCATAATAATATCATCCACAAACTATTGGTGAGGGAAAGAAACATGCCCTGAAGAGGGCTTTATTCCTATCAAGATCCCTTCCTATCTTTTTTTACAATCAATCTCCCTAAATGCTCAGCCATGATAATGAAAAGGATGGAAGATAGGGGATTTCCCTACCTTAAGTCTCTTAATGGTTTGAAGAAATCATATGGAGCCCCATTACTCATGATAGCCAAGGAAAAAGTAGAAACAAGTTGGGAGATGAGTTTTCATACCTAATGATCAAAGCCAAAATCATGAAGAACTAAACCAAGGAATGTCCAATCCACCTAGTCATAAGCTTGGAGAGATCTAATTTGAGGAGAAGGCCCTCCCTCTTTCTAGCCTCTAGCAAATGAATGACTTCATGAACCATCATAATAGAATCTAAGATTTGTCTACCAAGGACAAAGCCCATCTACTACGGGGAATTGATTAAAGGAAAAACTTTGAGGATTCTGGTTGTCATAACTTTTGAAATGATCTTGTAGAATGAATTGTAGAGACTAATGGGCCTGACCTGGTCCATAGTATCCACCCCAGGGATTTTGGGAATAAGAACCAAAAAGATAGAGTTGAGCTCTTTCATAAGATTCCTAGCTCCAAAAAATTCCTACACCACCTTAACAACATCCACCTTAACCACCTCCCAATAAACCTAGAAGAAGAAAGTAGGAAAACCATTCGGCCCTAGGGCTTTATCAACTGGGAGAGAAAATAGAGCTTGTTTTACTTCCTGATAATTTGGTATCGCCCTTAACATAGAATTATGGTGAGTTTGTATCAAAAGGGGAATAGATGAAACAATTTCCTTCTGGTCCTCCACAAATAACATTAGATCCCAAGAAACAAGTGAAGAGAAAAAATTAATAGCCTCAATACAAATATCACTATCATTAGGTAAAATAGACTAGCCCTTCTTGATACCTGTAATCCTATTGTTTGCTTTGTGTTTAAGAGTGGAAAGGTGGAAAATCCTAGTATTTTGATCACACTCTTTAAGCGAATTAATTTTGGATCTTTGTTTCCAAAAGTTCTCTTCTCTACTAATAATGCTATGAAGATTAGAGAGAATTGGCATTTTTATGTTCTTGTTATGATCATTGTATCCTTCCTATTGTATTATATCCTGAATAGTATGAAGCTAATCAAACTTCTCCTCGTTGGCTTAGAAAATATGACCAAAATCCTTCTTGTCCCAAATTTTGATATTACATTTTACATTTCTTAATTTCTTGGCAACCCTGAACATTGCAATCCCTTCCACCTCAATGTTCCACCAAGAAGATATCCTAGATAAAAAGTCTAGGTGAGATATCCAAATCTTTCCAAAATGAAAAGGAAAATTCCACCTGGCTGTAAGAGGGGATATCAAGAGGGAAATAGGGAAATGATCAGACCCAACTCTGGGAGAAGGAAGATCTTGCAAGAGAAAGAGTTCAACCAATTAGGTGATATAAGAGCTCTATCAAGGTGGAACTGGATACAATCACTCTCCATTTGCCTATTGGACCAAGAAAAAACCCCACCAGAAAGATCAACATCCAAGAGAGCCAAACTATTTATGAAATTTGAGAGATCCAACTTGCTATCCAAGTTTGAGGCCAAACCCCCATATTTTTTCGCATAAGAAAGGGGAGTATTGAAGTTTCCCATTATAATTCCTTTCTCAAGGTTGCGATTTTGAATTATAGAACAAAGCTTGGTCCAATAATCCTTCCTCTCCCACATAAAATTATGGGCATACACATTTAAAAGAAACCACGAATATTTTCTATTAATATGCAGATCTTTACATAACAGTAAATTACCTTCATTATAAACGGTGGTTACTAGGAAATGCTTATCATTGTAGAATGTGAGCAGTCCTCTAGATGCTCACTCAGAATTCGTGCCCTCTCCATCCATGTTGTTACTAAAGGAAATCTTACCCACCAGATCCTTCTTCATTTTAGTTTCCTGGATCAACATAAAATTAGGTCTATGATCTCTAATCATGTTCCTTACTACCTCTTGCTTATGGGCTCCATTTAGCCCACTTATATTCCAAGATATTATCTTTATTTCTTTTTAACAAAGCACTCCTTGATGGTTCTTTGGCTCCCATCATCCAAATTCCTTCTAACCTCCTCTTTAATGGTTTGGCTTAAACTCTTTCTGCCTAGTATCTTTGGATTAACCCCCACATCAGCTTTAACTCTACTCCTGGTCACTCCTGGTGACACCGGGGAAGGGTCTTTACTTTTCTTCTTCTTAACCTTGGTCCAAATCCCCTTATTTTCATCTGAGCAAATCTCAAGACATTCCTCCATTCTTGAAATCTATCTAGGGGAAGAATTTCTAACCAAATCCAAAATCCTAGTTCCCAAATTAATGGATGCAAAATGATCCCCCATAGGTGATGAGGGAACCCCCTTAGTATCTTGAGGCATTTGAGTTTCTGGCACTATGTCCTCTTCATCTCTCAATAATTGCTCCTCCCCCATCCCCCCTCGGGAAGAATTTTGATGAATTACTTGAAACAAAGAATCACAATGACCCCTCTCCCCTTTAGAAGTTGGCTTGATATTCTCCTTATTAAGCCCTTTTTTCTACTAGTTGTTCCTCTCTCCATCACTTTGATATGGGGATCATTCGAATTTGAGACCTTCGCATCTTTTATAGGGATATCCACCAGTTTGGTCTAAGAGTCAACTAGATCTAAATCCTTGGCATCTTTATCCACCTCTTTGATTTGGGAACCATCCTAATCAAAGACCTTCACTTCTTTTACAAGGATTTCCACAGTCACCTCTTGATTCTCAAGGCAAATGGTCTCAAGACCCTTGATGTTCTTCTACTTCCAAAACCTTTTCCTTTCCTTTCCAAATTTGGAAGAAGATTTTTTCTTGATCTTTTCCTCTTTAGCCTTAGGGAATTGATTGGCCTTATGGCCTATTTTCAAACAATGAAAGCAGGCAAAAGGCACACTCTCATAGTCCATCTTCTGAACATGTATTCCTAGTTTAGAATGGAAGCTCACTACCTTTGGCTTATCAACCCCCTCCCCAACTCCAATATAGATATGAGCATAGTTTAACCTTCTTCTAGAAGCTATTATTGGGTCTATGGAGAGAAGCTCACCAAAAGAACTAGCCACTCCCATGAACACATCCTCATTCTAGAACTCTAGCGGAAGTTCTAGAAGTCTAACCCAAACCAAAGCTTGCACAAAAAAGAATCATTCAAGTCCAGCTCAAATGTCCACTTCTAGAGGACCAAAGTCGAGCATCCTATAACCCAGGGCCCTTCACACAATATGTTTGAAAGGTCCTCATTGCAAGAGAATTTGAAAGACAGAAAACCTTTAGCCATTGCAGTGACTTTGACTTGACCTTTAAGATTCCATTTCTTCTGCATGGAAGATCTAACAATGTCTATATTTGGCCTTTGCCCAATGAACTTACCCACCAAGGTAGAAGCCATAGAAGTAATGTTCTGGTTAACAAGCTCATCCAGAATAGCGATTGCACAAGTTTCTTTTTCTACCCCAAGGAGCACTTTAACAGCTAGAAAAGAAGACTTACTAGTTGGTTTAACTCCAAATAGTGAAGACCATTTTGCGACCCATGCCCCAAGAAGAGCTACCTTGGGGACTAGAGGTGACTTATCTAGAGCCTTTCTAGGGGCACATGGGTCCCTGTCTCCAATCTTTGTCGATTCTCTAACCTCTAAATTTTTCTAACATTGTCCCTCCACTCCCTGCAATCTATGACCCAGACCATGATTTTGATACTGACCAACCAAAGGAATCCTGCCCAAAACAAGTTTCAAATTTTGAAAGGTTGCACTTCCCCCTCCACTTTTGCTTGCCATATGTAATTAAAGAATCTAATGTTGAGCAACAAGTATGTTGGTATATGTTAGTAGCTAGTTATGTGTGTGATTAGATAGTTTTTTTAATCCATTTTATTTCCCTTTTGTAAATACTTTGGTTTGTGCATTGTTGTTGTCCTAAACTAGGTAGTTTGTGAAAATGGGGTCATAACCTACCTTTCCACCATGGCATGCATACGGTACCTTGGAATTGGTGAGCTGACTCCTTGTATTATGAGAATGCAAGAGCTTGGGTCCTGGAAAGAAAGGTTAGCCATTTTACAATGATACCTTAGACAAGCCAAGTGAGCATGGTTAGGGATCACTGAGTTTGAAATAAAAATGAATGACATTAGGTGCATTGAATGCCTTAGTATAAGTGGATGGAGAAAAGGACATGAGAGTGGAAGTCCTTTGCTAAAGGAGACCTCTTGGTGACATGCCTAGATAGGGATTTGATCAAACCCTTATAAATCTTATCACGAAATTTGCAAACTCTTAAATTTAGGATTTAAATCAAGATCCCATTGTATGGAAAGGTTGGGGAAGTGAGATCAAGTGAATCTCAAAGGTCTTCTTAAAGGGTATGAGGTTATAAATTTATTTTTCCACCTCATTAAGCCTTTTTTTGAGTTAAGTGCCAAAAGGTGAGTTTGGAGGCCTGATTCCTTGTACCCCTTCTAGGCCTAAATTAGAGAAATTTCTTGAGAGTGATATAGATTTCAGTGGTATTTTAGTGGATGAGTATTGGAAAGGACTCAAAACCCTAAGAACAATCCTCTCTCTCCATAATGAGTAATATGTGACCATGTTGGGTGTTTTGTGAAGATAAGCCAGTGAGACATCTAAGGAGTAGTGATTGGTTGATGTTAAGTTTTTATATTGGTGTAGACAAGTTGAAAGAGTAAGGACTTAGGAGTATGATCCTCCTAAGTTAGAGTTAGTGCAAGAACCCTTAAAGGCTAGAGAATAGTCTTAGAGTAGACCCTAGGAGAAGATAGGGTTAAGGAGAAAGACTTATCCTTACATAAAAATCCAAAACTAAGGATCTTAAAGGGAAGAGGGATCCTACACAAGTAACAGGAATCTTTCTACCCATAAACTCTACTCTACATGGAAAAGGGCACAAATAACCCCCTATAAAAGCCACTACCATAGGGATCAAAAATCATCAGCAACTCCAATAGAGAAAATCCCCATACAATACTTTCGTAAGAGCAAAAGCACAATATAGAAAAGCACACCCTCAATGTATCATGTTATCACCTATAAGGCAAATAAATGCTTTAACAAGTGAAAAATTGAAGTTCACAAATTTAAAAAATTTACTAGTGGAAAATTTGAAAAAGAGTTTCAATAGAAAGTAGGTTCTTCGTAATATAGAAAACTTATTTAATTCACTTTTTTTGATAAATAGTCCCTTTCTATTAAGTTGAATATAAAGTTACATATTCAAAAAACCACTAGGGGGTACAAAATCTCTCCATGAGATATCATACAATACCAAGGTCAAAAAAAATTAGTATAAGCCAAGGAATATGGGTGGTTAGGAATTAACAAGGGGGTTAGGAACTAACCACCCATCATCCTTTATATATATTTCCTTCTTGTCTAGGGGAGATAAAATTGCCAAGACCAGGAAAATAAATCATTTGGAAGAAGTGACAAGGGGAAACAAAGAATTGTTAAGATCTCACTAAATAGAAATAGGAAAAGGCACAAATAGAACCATATGGGACTAGTTACTAGAGTTGGAACATGGTGGAGAAGACTGGTGGTGATGCAAGCCTTTATCACCACTACTAAAGGAGTGTTAGAGAACCTGAGACTTTAGAGTTTAGGATTGGTAGGTAGAGGAGTTTCATCTATGGTGATACCAACAAGGTAGAGTGCAATCAACAAAAGTAGAATCCAATGACACTCTAGTAATTATGCACTAGGAACTACCCCAATCTTGCTAAAGGTATTGAGGGCGGGCCACCTTTAAAGCCACTTTGTTTTCTTGAACTTGAATTAGCATCATCAAATTATTACATATGCAAGATATAGCATATAACTATACATTTATATCAAGAAATTTGTGAATGAAAAGAAAAACATTTCTATGCTTCCAAAGAGTGAAAAGAATCTCCATCCTAAAAGCATGCCAAGTCCAAGAGAACTTAGGTAGAATTCTAGGTTTATTCACCCAACAAAATCATATTCCAAGAAATGATTTCATACCATAAATTGAAAAAAAAAATCATGAATCTCACTCCAATATTGTTAGGCATGCTAGAGAAACTAGAAAGAATGTAGAATTTTTTTGGATGTTTATAGAAATGACATTTAGGGTTCAATATACCCATATTCTTGAGATGAGACCCCTTAGGCAACCCCTAAAAATTTACACACCAAGAAAAGTGTGCAATATTTTGTTCCATAATAGTGGACCAAATAATGAGAAAATAAAGTCTTTAGGTCTTCTAGAAAGACTGCAAATGCTACTAGTTGAGAATGGTAACCATGAGAAAGTGAGGAACAAGATTATGGTACCCCAACTTGGGATTGTATAAAGCCTCTTCTTGAACTTGGCAAGAACAATATTCCATAACTCCATAGGTGAGGCCTAAAAGGAAAATAAAATTCCCAAGAAATAAAAATATCCCCATGTTGAATCCACTTCCAATCATACTTTAGGAGCCATGGCTGAGTAGGTGGGAAGGATTGTTTGTACAAAGATTTTTATGCCACTAAATGCCAAAACTGAAAGAAAATCAAAAAGTTTCGAAGCACTACACAACATTCTAAATATTCTCTTCTTCCTTGATGAGGATAAGAAAGGAGTCATCATAAAAATGTCCATTAATAAGATGAGTAGGTGGCTTGGGCATGGAAAATCCTCTAGCATGGTTAGAAGAGATTGTATCAGTGAGAAAGTAACCAAATCCTTGGCAAATGAACTTGAAGAGACCAAATGTCTCATGTTGTTTACCATTGATAGTAATGAAAGAAAATACATCCCCAAAAAACATTCAAATAGATTGAAGAAAGATAGGGTCAAATCAAAGACTATGAAACATTTCCATTATAAAAGGTCATTTGATATGGCCATAAGGTTTGGCAAAATCAATCTTGAGGAAAATAGAAGATTTTTTGGGTTTCCTCACCTATTTCATGCCTTCCTAGACTATAATAATATTGTAAAGAATTATCTTAGACTTGATGAAACTAGTCTACTTAGGTTGCATAGTTAGCAACAAAAGATGATGAATTTTTTAGGCTAAAGCCTTAGTGATGATCTTGTAAGAGATGTTGAATAGGTAATGTGATCTCCAATTGTAGATATCTTCAAGATCTAAGACTTTGGGGATTAATTTGATATTGCCTTTCTTTATAATATCCCTAAGGGACTCGATGTGAAAGGCTTCCAAATAGATCTTATGGAGGTTGGGGCCAACATAATCTTGAAAGGTCTTATAAAACTCATAAGAAGAGCTATCACAGCGAGGGGCCTTCTCATCTGCCATGGAAAAAATGGCTTCCTTGAGCTCTGCAAGAGAAAACATTTGATCACAAAAGGTTTGTTCTTTAACAGACTATATGTTGGGAACAACTACACAATACAATCCTTGAAAAGCAGTGGTTTGGTCTTCGTTGAATTTCTTAACCCTCACTAAGGAATGATGAGCTCTATCACATTTAAATAATATGTTGTGTCCTAAATTGAATGAAACATTCACTTAGAATAAATATTTATGTGGATAAAGAAATGCATCTTCCTAGTGTGAGTTCATGTCTTTGTGGAGAACACAAAATTGAGCATTTTTCATTTTGTTAAAACAAAGGGTGGAGGAAACAACAATCTTGAACCAATTCTTAATAATATAAATATAGTAACTTAAGGTCATTATCCATGGAAAATATTATAGATGTAAGAATCTATAAAATGAAGTGGGATTTTTTCTAGAGATTTCACCTTTCTAGAGCCAAAATTTAGATTTTAAAATAGAAAATTTATTTTAATGATGCATTCTTCATACAATATTAATATTTTATTGTGTCAAATAATATATAGAATATTTAATATTAATATTAATATTTTATTGTGTCAAATAATATATAGAACACTTATCTCTCACCTATTAGTACTTCAAGAAATTATTTCTTGTCAATCATGCATGTGCAACACTTTTTTGATGTGCACATTAATGCCTTAAATGAATAGGGTATTGCAAAGCATTCATATTTTTTGGCAATCGGTTAAAGTTTAAATTGTATACACATCTATTTTTCATGAAAACTCTCTCTCTCTCACACACACACACACTCACACACACACACACACACACACAAACTATTGAAAAATAAATTAATTAAAAAATCTAATATAAATGAACTACTTATTACTTCTAAAAATATGTAATAATATAGTAGCACAGCTAATAATTCTATAACTTGAACTTAAATCATCTTCCTTTTGGGATGAATTTGATCTCATTCTTCATATGCAATGACTAACGTACAAGAGATGTAATGTAGTATGTGAGGAACAAGTAAATTTAACTCAATGTAACTTCTATACTTAATTTCAAGAATGGAATGTGAACTGAATTTACACATTCTTCTACTAGGTCAAATTGATTATTGTAGAATTGAATCTCTTTAGTATTTGTAATGTTGAAACAACTTTCTCAATTTGAAGCTTCATTTCGAGTATAGATCTAAATAATCATTATATGATAACTTTAAGCATTTATTAGTCCCTAAACGTGAAAATTGAACTTAACATTATTTGATAACTATATAATCTCTCAAAGAAAGGAAAAAACTTTATTAACAGGAATTCAAGTTGAAATTAACCTAAATTAACCGTTCTCCTACACAATCTTTATATAACAATTTGAAATATCAAAAGTTCCATTTCTACCTTCAAGTAGAATTCAAAAAGCTAACTTTAATTAGATTCTAGAAACTAAGAGGGAGGAGTATTCAAGATTAAAATTTATGGTCGAAGGACAAACAAAAAAGGGAAACCAAAAATAGAAAGGAAAAATGTGCTACATTACACCAAAAGAATGATAGGAAAAAGCTGAAACCATTAGCAAAATAGATCCATATAATATCTAGTTCTATTTGCAATCAATTTTTTCACTTATCAGATTTATAACTAGAACAATCACACAGATTTTCTTAATAATATTGCGCCCCCAAAAATGGAAGAAATAAGGGCCAATCCAGTTCTCAAAGGCCTAACTATATCAACTTCCACAAGTCAGTGTTGATGGCCTTTACTCACACATAAGGTATATCATACATACCGTCTACCTCTTACACTATGTAGACATATTGATCATTGACTGAGGATTAACTAAAGAATGTCATGGGTTGAAAACTGGTCTTATACTTACTTCATGAACTTGTACAAGGCATCATGTAAAGTTTCTTTGGTTGCATTATCCAGAATATCTTCTGCCTGCAAATAAGAAAAAAGCTAACCATAAACTTTTTCATATCTATGACTCATAACATAGTATACATATAAATATACAAGTACACACATATATCCAATGCACCCACCTTGACACGGAGGCAATAAAGAATCGCTGAATCAGTATTCGTGACAAACATATCCATGACATGCATGTTATGTGTCTCCAGGACCAATATAATGGAAGGTAAAAGCTTCGCCTTCTGCATGCAATTCATTGTAATAAACATGTCTTGACCGTTGCAGTTTAAGGTCAAATTCCCTGGTTTTTGATCGCTTTCCACAACCAAGTTTCTTTTGGTTTTTATGCTTGGATGGACGTTGCCTACTGCTTTGTTAGACTGTAAGCGGCTTGCAGGTTTCTCAGAATGAATTGCAAGACGTCGTTGGAGAGATTGAATGTAGTTTATTGTCTCTGATAGAATTGATGCCTTGTCTACCTGAAAAATAAAGGGTTTTAATATTCAATATTTCAAAAAGTAGAAACACAATTTTGTTGAACTTTATCTATAAACAGTTTGCTCATATAGTACAGTCGACCTAAACACTTTCGTACTTATTCAAGATCAATGGTCACAGCCTTTGCATAAACCTTTCACACAATCTAATGTCAAAACCAGGGGACCAACATTATGAATTATGGAAATCTAATCTAGAAATAGAAGCTCATGGGCATTGTAGATTGTGAAAATCTAAGAGTGTTAACATAAATATGCACATGAATCAATTCATTGAAAGATTTCCATTCCAGTCATTACAAGAAAGAAATATATAGAGCTGTAGTAACCTCTAACAAGCACTTTGAAATATTTTAGAATGATGGTTAGTCTAAGATATCTTATATTCTTAATGGCGAGACAGTTAATCCAACACCTTTCTATATATTATCATTGATATGATGGTTAATCTAACAACTCCATATTGTTCAAAACGAATTCTATAATCTGAAGTTTTTATGCCAAGATAGAAATGCATAGAGTTGTAGTAACGTCAGTCGTGTAATGTAATTAATCCAACACCCTTAGATATCATCATGAAATCAAGAATAAGCTCTGCGAAACATATGCAATATTCTCACAGTAAACTCTAAACATGCTTTTACATAGCAAACCCTAAACATGTTTTCACAGCCCCCTAAGCTATAATAAACAAGATTTCAGTGGCTGTATGATTTGAAGTTGTTATCAACATTGTCTGGGTCTGGTAAAATGCTTACTTCTTGTAAACAGAACTTAAACATTGGTGGGGTTGTGCTTTTAGAAAATGCTCATCTTCGCTAAGGAAACCTTCCCACTTCCTAATTGGAAAATAAACTATTATTAAATAAGGAGACCATGAAACTCATTTTATTACACAGACATGGAAAACATTGTTACCAGCAGTTTATGCAATAGCCACACATGGGAGTTTTTTGTTTATTTTTCAATACAATAAAATGGGTAAGCAATAAACCTTGGGACCGTTGGTCACACAGAATTAATATACGGTTTAAGACTTGCTTAAAATTTCCATCATAAACCAGCTGTTCATTAGGCAGAACTCATCTGACATCATACGGCAGGTTCTTAGCCCATTGACACTATTTTGTCCTTGAGTTTCTTCTCACAGCCCAAAAACATTAATACAGACCGCTGTCTCAAGAGAAATTCAATTCCCCTGAATAGTGCTGTTGTGATGCTGACATTAGCAACAGACCATATCATCACCCACTGAATTTTTTATGAACTCACAAACTGTCTGATATGGAATCTAGAGCGAGAACTTATATACAATCTAAGAGTGAAAACTCAGTCATCTTCAATTTATTGTAGAATTTATAAGAAACTTTCTATGAACAATCTCAGAAATTATCATGTCAATACAAAAATACATACTTAATCATGTCAAAATGGGAATTTATACCTATCTCAGAGTGCTTGTTGATCCAAATCAAATCTCAGAGGTGTGAAAGTTAATCCCACACGTCTATACTGTACTAGATAGTCCTATAATCTGTAACAAGCTCTATCAAACATATGCTATATGCCCGTACTAAACCCTAAACATACTTATACTGCTTTTCAAAACCCTAAAATTAGAACTTAATATGCATACCTTGGCATTACCGATATAGTCAATTTATAAGAAACTCTCCATGTACAATTTTTGGAATTATCATGTCAATATAGAAATATTTACCTATAAGATCTATGAGATTTCTACAATCTATGCTAATGTTTTCAAATTTCTGGATTGATTGTGTATAGTTTTTTTACATCAAGGTTTAGGATCATACTACATGATCCATCATCAGAATGCTAGAGAGAAAAGAAGATCAAAAGCTATACACAATCAAATTCAGAAATTTGAAAGTAATAAATACCTAATCAAGTCAACATAGAAATTTATACTTAATCATGCCAAATTAGAAATATATATCTATCTTAGAGTGGTCTCTCATCTAAATCTATTAGATCAATTCTGAGAAGAGCAAGAGTCTTTTTTATATTGAAAAAAGTTGAATGAGTTACAAATAAGAGAGCGGCGGGTTTCTGATCTAAGTCTATTAATTCAATTCTCAGTCTATTAAATCGATTCTCACAAGTGGGAATGTTTTTTTATATTGAAATGGCGGAATGAGTTACAAATAAGAAACAGATATACTGTAAGAAAATCACTCTACCAATTCACCCTATAGTCCTTAATAAGATCTATCAAACATATACTATAGTCATACTAAACCCTAAAGATGCTTATCCTGCTTTTCAAAACCCTAAAATGAGAAATGAAATTTCATACCTTGGCAGGAGGACTTGGCAGCAAAGAAAACATTTGTGAAAACAACTGATTCATTTCACTGCGGCGCAGTCTTTCTGAAAGAATGTGGCTCTCCCTTGAAGAACTCAAACCATAACCTCCACAAGATGGTTTCCTCCGCTTAGAGGTATGCAATTGTTGTGTTAAGTCTGATCCATTTTTGCAAGAAAGTTGGGGGCCATTCAGAGAAAAAGGAGATCTTTCTAAGGAAAAGGAAGGTTCCTTTGTTTTACATTTCTGGACTAATGCACTGAGATCATCAAGCCCAGGTTGGTTATCATTCACTTTAACAGAATCTTCACCATTGCTCAAAGACCAAGATTGAGTTACATGAGTTTGTACTGAAGAAAAATCATCTAAACCAAGGCGATTTAGAGAAAAATTATTGTGGGTGTGGGGCAATACTACTGTTTGTTGAAAGGGAAAGGAGATTGGAGAAAAATTGTGCCCTCCATGAGTTAATGCATGGGTTTCTGAATTAGCAACGCCCCGCTGGAAATGCATTCTGCTTGAAGAACAAAATGGAATGTGTGATAAGAAGACACATATGCTATTAGAGGAAGAGCAGTTCGGTGAATGAGAGATAAATTCTTTTGTCTGAGAGAGACGAATAATGATAATCGCAATTGCATATTTTTCGATGAAGGGTATTGAAAGATGTGTGTCAGCATGAAATATGACCAAAAGTTTTTTTCTGCACAGATGAGTTGTTGGATTTCTTAAACTTTCAATGCTTTATCGTCATCAATCCCAATCATTCTCAGACTTTGCAGTGATGTAGTTATCAAATCAAGTGAATTAGTACGAGCCTGATGATTTTGTCAGGTTGGTAAATTTTATAGAGCTTTTACTTTACCGCTGATGGAAAATAAGGCAAACAATACCGTCTGTCAGGTAAAGCATAGCAACATCATCCTTTAAAAAGCTCAAAATTAGATTGCAGAGTGATTAAGGAAGTTTTAAATTTCTAATCAGAAGAATATCTTGTGGTGTTTTATGAAGTTATGTGCCTACAATTCTTGATCCACTTTTAAAACATGGTATAATTAAGGATTAATTTAGTTAATGAGATTTAGGGCCACCTTAAGACATTATATATGAAGGAAAGAATTAAGTTTGGGAAAAAAAGTTCAACTTTGACTATTTAACACTTTTAATTTAGGTATTAAGTTTAGTGTGTGATGTTTATGTGGTTCCAAAATTTAGAGATGTTCACTTATTTTAAGGTTTCCTATATTAGAAGAGTTGTAAGCAAAAAGTCTTGAGCCTTTGATTTTTAAAATTCATAAAGATATTTCTAATAAAATGAGTCATTTAGAAAGGTGACAAATCATGTTATTAATCCTATCTAAGAAAGGTAAGAACTCATGTTCCTCTAATTCGTTTTGTCCCTATTAAAAAGTGTTCAATCTATCTATTATGTTAATAAACACATGTATACAAAAATATAAAATTGTGTTCTACATGAAAGTGAGTGCTTTGAACAAGTGTGCCCAAATGCACAAGGTTGCATTAAGCGGCCTAGGTTGGACTTAATTACACACTATTACACGTTAAGGTAGATTATGCTTTTACTCATGTAATAGAAACTTCATAGTAACATTTATTTTAATATTAAGGTGTACAATATTCAAGTGAGATGTTATTTGTTCTATGAGATATATAGATGTAGTTTTAGAGCATTCATTCTCTAAAAATATTATATTTTGATTAAAAGAAAATAAAGTATATATCTTTTATTAATAGTGTATGAATATGTCATTTAGTAGAATATATGTTTATGTTGATAGGCATTTTACAATGATAGAAAGGATGAAATGGGATGATGTGAGTGTGTTAATGCTAACATTTATCTTTTAACTTAAATTTGACAACGTCAAATTTTTAATATTTGTTATAAATAGAATATATTTTAAAAATTAAAATATAATTATAAACAATATAAATAGTTTTTTTTAGAAATTAAAATTAAAAGTACATCAAAGAAAAGGTTTCCAAAGATGTAAAAGAAACTATTTTAAAAGAAATCAAGTAGATACTAAATCTTTCCAAAAATGTAAAAGAAATTACTTCTAAAATTCAAATTAAAAAGTATGAAATTTTTTATTCGTTAAAAATAATGTTGAGTTTTAAAATGGAAGCTTAGGTAACTACCTTGAAAAAATATTGAGAAAGATTTTGTTATATCATGAAATGAAATGAAGGTTGCACATGTTTTCCATTTCTATGAGTAAAGCACCTATTCACATCTTATGATTCAAAATCTTAGATAGGAAAGAAGAAAGTATTACAAGAGAAATTACAATTTAAAAAAATTATGGTAAATGAATCCCCTTGCAATTCTAAAGCAATCATAAAATAAAATATATTATTTAAATTGTTACAATTACTCAACATTGATGTGAGATTAATAACTTTTGATCATTTGTAATTGAATTAGTTAGAAAAATTATTTACAATAAATGTTAAATATTGAATATAACATTTATCACTTTTTCTTGTAATATCAAAATATATTTATAACAAGGGCTCTACAAGAGTTAGAGTCCCTGCCTTTTGGTGAAAAAATAGATAATTATTTTAGTGATTGATTTGTCAAATTTTGTATTAATCACATATATATTTTAAAATATTAATCCGTAAGGATGTAATTAGAACATAATGTACAAATATATAGTATGGATAAGATCCAATGCATTTCTTGCAAACAATTTTATGGCAAAAAAAATTAATATTAGTTATTGTAAATGAATTTATTTTAAGATAGACAATAATAAAATAATTGTATATACTTATTTCAATATATATTCATAGTTGATGTTTTAGAGAAAAGATATCTGAATACACCAATTTGTCCCTTAAAATATCACATGTAACAATTAGTCTAAAAATTTGAAGGCAAGAAAAAGATTAATTAGATAGTAGAAAAAAATTATGAAATTTACTACAAGATGGGCCAAACACTAGAATATTTACCATGAAAACAAAGCCCTATCTTTAAAAAAAATTCCTTTAAAAAGAGATGTCAAGGAATATGCACCTGGCTAAGGAGGAGAATAGATATGTGGCCAAGGAGGAGCTTCACATTGAATGGTAGCACAAACTAAAAGTTAGTAACTACAAATATATATAAAAGAGCCCAAAACATAGAAAATTACAAAAAAGAAGAAGAATGAAGATGTCTGGAGTCTTCCATACAATGAGAAAAAATATGTACTATTAATTTCATAATGAGAGTAGACATCCTCTCCTAAAGTATAATGTTGAACACCATTTTTATCCAAGGAGTACATAACTCACCACTCTGACTTGGGGTTTTCATTACTTGAAGAATATGAACTTTGTATAACTCTATTTTGATGCGTTATTGAGAATGGAATCCTTGCAATAAATACAAACCCTTTATAAAAATATATAAGGTTGTTGCAATACAATACAAATCCAATATTGATGTGATATGAACAAAGAAAACCCAAATAATATAAAAGACAAGAAAACCATAAGGCAAAATGAGTCATAGAATATAATGGAGAAAATGGAGAAAGACAACTACACTGGTTTTACTTATCTCCAACCCAACCCAAAAAAACACCAAAGCTTTGTGAGCATTCTAGAAAGCAAGTATGAAATATAAAACAAGTGCAATATAATGGCTTAGTACTTGCCTTAGTTTTAATAGTTTTTAGTATAAATCTAATGTTAAAATAATAAATTTATCATAGTATATAAAATATTTTAATCAACACAAATCTTATACAGTTAAATTCTATTCATATATATCATATATACTATTATAAATAAATTATAATATAAAAATAAAAATATTTTAATAATAATATATAATAGTGTTTCTTAAAATATTATATAATATAAGTGTAGATAATATTTTTTAAAATATTTTAGTTGAATGAAAAGAATTAATTCTTAAAAATAGAATATTGAAAGTGTAAACATCTAAACTAACTTACTCACAAATAAAAATATATAAGACTCAAAATGATTCACCCAATCAAATCATCAAAAAATATTTAATAAAAATTATGTTGTTAAAAAACTTGCATCCAACTATATGCATTTTATAATTAAATTTGAAAATACTAAATTAAAACTCGTAAAAATAATAAGTTTTAATCATTAGGCATGAAATGCAATGCATGATAAAATGCTTATATGACTGCTCAATAAAATGCATATATGGTGGAAGTTTAATGAATATAATGCAACCACTAAGGCCAAATTAAATGCTGGTCCTTTATTTAAGCCACTTTTCTTTCACATAGCAATAAAAGAATTTCTATAGATTTTCAAAAAAAATTAAACCACTAGCAAAAATAGTAATAACCAATAAAAAAAATAGCATTTAAGTATGAAAAATATGTATTTTACTAATAATATTAAGAAACATTTAACATTTGGTAATGTTTTTAGATTTTTGAAAAAAGTAATAATAGTACAAAGAGAGCAAAAACTATAGTCTCCTACCTTATAGGCAGGGACTAATAATGATTATAGACTATATAATGTATCTTACTCATTGATTTATTTATTTTTTTGTGAGGTATAGGGTTTAATCACTCAAATGAAATCTTTTTCTATAATGACTATATTATATTTTATAAATAAACTAGAAGGATAACCAAATCCAAAATAGAAATTCTTACAAAGAATGCACTCTTTCTTTTAAAAGTAAAATAATACCTTTTTCTCTAATAACTATATTACATCTATAAATAAATTAGAATTAAATTCAAGTCAAATATATTATTTCTCAAAAACCAAGCACGCATTCTTTATAAAGATACACCTACTTACATGAGAAATAAAATATAGTTTATATACATTATAAATAAAAATATATATTTCTTAATTTTTTTTGAAATAGTTATATAGTTATATAAAGAAATAAATTGAAATTTGAAAATGACATAAATAGTAATAGAATATTCTTCAATGGTTTGGGGTTGATTCCACTGATGTTAGATACATGTGACAAAGCACGAGTTCATCAGATCCAACAACCCTCTAACCCACATGATAAAGAAGGATGTATTGTGCTAATATTACCGGTCACCTTAACATCAAGTATTTTTCTTCTATAGGGGTAGGAATGAAAGGAACCACATATTACATCTATAAAATAATTATATGATATAGGAAGTGGAACAAAATCCTAAATAAGCGATGTAGTAGGCATAGAAAAAATATCTAGGTCTAAGACAAGGAGGGAGATAACTAATCTTAGGATTGGTAAGCTAGCAATTATTGTGAATTTTGAATATATGATAGGATAGGAAAGATTCTCTTGATGGAAGGCCAAAATAAGTCAAATTCTAAGTACCCTTTATGTGATCATGTGTGATAGAGACTATGGATAATTGTTGTGGTCTATTCATTATGGGAAAGTTCTAAACACATTTGAATAGGAGAGACTACAACTTTCATGGAAGTGAGCCAAGGAAGACCAAGTCTAATGTGAAACTATGTAGGTTGGGATGACAAAAAAGGTGGTATCTAATGTCTTATGAGAAACTGTTACCTCTGGTTTTGCCGCCAAGGATTTAAATTTTGAAAGCGCGGCTCATGCAACGGTTAGTCTCGAATTAGTATTTTAATGTTACGACCTGCAAGTTTCTGGCCGTCAAATCTAAGCGGTACCGACGGTTGGCGCCATCGCACTATAAGGGAAATGCACGATATTTATTATAGTGCGATGATGCCCTAACGACACGTTGCAGGGGTGGGTCCGGCATTCCGCGGGTCGGAAAAGGTTCTTGCCGCCCTTGGCGCTATGTCGCTATCGCATATCGGCCGGAAAATCTCCATAGTGACATAGCGCCCGGCGGAAATAGTCACGGCGGCGAGTTTCAACGACCGGTAGAATCAGGTGTTGCAGCAACAAATCAGAAGGAACCACGTGTGCCAGGTCAGAGTTCCTGTCGGCATGGCTAACACAGTCAGGGCTTACGTTCACCACCGTCAGATCAGCTCGGATCAATGGTAAGCGCCATCGCGTTATGGAGGAGTTGCGCGAGGGTTGTGACAGCGACATCGCGCCCTGGTGACACGTGTCAGGTGCGGCCGTGTCTCAAGGTGATGCCAGGTGTATCGACATGGAGGGCGGAAGCATGAGGTACGACGAGTCCTCACGATCGTCGGATTGGGTTGCATCAATGGATGGTGCCATCTTGCTATGGCAGAGATGCACAGATTTTATCATGGCGACATAGCGACCATCCGCCACGTGGATCGACAGGACCAAGTCTCACCAAGGATTGTCAGGTGTCATCCAGAGTGCGGTGCATTTGCAGACATGGCACCGAGTGGGATGGGTCCGATCGCAGATCGCAGAGTACGGCAGGTCAGAAGTTTCATGGCGACGGGCAAACAAGTTTCACGGCCCAGAGATTCCAAAAAATGGCGAGGCGCCATGGCACCAACAGAAAACCAATGCGTTTTTCGATGGCGATATAGTGCCCAAACGAAAAGTTCACTGTGGCAAGGAATGATCAGACGGATGGGTCCCAGCGGGTGTCGTGCAAGCGCAATCGACGTGGTAAATCAGATGGGGACACATGTAAATCTCATGGCACACTGTCAGTAGGCGCTATGGCGCTATGGGAATTTGATCTCGATTTTTGCATAGCAACATGGCGCTTAGCTGACACGTGGTCGCTCTGCGGATCAGGTCTTGGGTTGCCAGCTAGTGTTTTGACGAACCAAATGAGGTGGTGCCATGTGTATGAGTCAGTGCACGGCATACAGCAGGCCCAGTAGTCTCAGCACGAATGGCAAGTCTTCACGATCGTCGGATCTGCAGGGATCTACGACTAGCATTGTCTCGCTATCGAGACTTGCCCAGGAGTTAACGTCAGCGAAATAGCGCCCGTGCGCCATGTGTCCTAGCGGGGCCACATTTCATGCCGCCGACGCAATTAGATTCAAGTAGCCAACAGACCAACAAGGAGACGCCACGTACTAGTGGGCCTGGCAATTCAATAGGGAAGGTGGGTCGCGACAGGTCAAGTTTTGTGACCGTCAGATTGGAAATGGATCGATGGCAGGTGCCATCTCACCATGGCGAAGCTGCAAGGTTTTTTGCATAGCGACTTAGCGCCCTTTCGCCATGTGTCTGTGGGGTCAAGTCTCGCGAGGATGCGTCGCTGAGGTGGTGCCAAACAGAAGGGGCCCAGTCGCACGAAAAGGGTGGTAAGAGCCCAGTCAAACGTAAAAGACTACCAGGGTGGCGAAATCGAAGTTGTGATTGGCCTGCATGGCCCAGTTGGCTCGTCGATCCTATTTGACTGATCGATTCTGATGGGTGCACAAATCATGAATGATGAGAAATCTGGGTTTTGCCACAATCTGATAGTGGGATTAATTGCTACCAACTTGGAATGAATGCCAAGCACAAGAAGACACTTCATCCATCCGGGCGATCCATCTACCATGTCAGATAATGTTGTGGCATCATTCCTGTCTTCTCCAGTCTCTTTCTCAGAGGGATATCAGATTTCTTGGTATGCAGGCCATGTTCAATCAGATCTTTGATTGGATTCTCAGGATAGAAAGTTAATGCCAGTAGGTGAGAAGTGAATGTAATGCAGAAATCTTCAGTTATGCCTAATCTATAAAGGCAATTTGGTGTTCTGTTCTTAGGGTCGACTCTTCCTGATTTTCTCTGCTGCTGCTTGCAGACTTGCAGTGCAAAAATCCCTTTGTCTCTGAGCTAGATAAAACATCCTGTATCATCTCTTTCAGCCATCAACATGTATATGTAGCATTTTGCCTCTCATTGATGCATTGTTGAGATCAGTGGTCTGCATACTATATCTATCTTTGGCCTATGGAATAATATACAAGTGAAATCTTCTGTTCCTGGTGTTATTCAATTGGTCTCCTGATCTGTATGTGGCTGTTGGTCGATATAAGTCTGAATGAATGTATGACCTTGAATGTTACCCTAGTTTCGTAGTGCATATATGGGCAGAAACGAGCCTGAACACTCTATTTTGGTGCATCACTGCCTTAGATTAGACTAGGTAGATTTGCTTTAGTGCTCTCTTTCTCCCTTTCCCTTCTGAGAATAGATAGGTGCGCCCTGACAGTAAGAGGAAGCCGGCCTTCTCCGGAGACTCAACCTCGCAGTTCAAGTCCCACAGCTTGGAGGTTGTTTCCATGTTTCACTAGGTTGTCCTCGCGCATAGGCCTTGGACAAGGGTGCAAACCTATGTGACAACAGTTTTTGGCACGCCCGGTGGGACTCATATCAGAAGATTTCAGGTCTACTGGTGTCAAGAAGAAAGAATTCTAGAGATAAATGCTGAAGAAGTAGTGCTGGCTTCAGTTTTCAAGCCTTCAAGAGGCTGATTCTTCAAGTACTTGGCGACTCTAAACATCAAAAATTTTGGTTCTAGACCAAGTTTGCAGTGATTCATGCCCAGGACTGAAACAAGGGCGTCTTCTAGAGGTAAATTTCAATATCAAGAGCTTTCTCTTTCAAATCCTAGGAGAAGAAGGACTAGAACTTCATTATCACTAGTTAGGGGTAGAATAACAGTTGATATACCTGTAAGATCTGTCTCTACTCCCCCTACTGTTCGAACTCAACCTAGATTGCCATCAACACTCATCAATAGAATACTTGTTTATATGGCACAGCCAAGAGTTCATGCTTTTGCCACCTTTAATGGTGGAAGTCCTCTGTTGTTAGCCCAAAGACATGATATACCAGTATCTGCACTAGAAAGTATACCTGATTTTACTGGTGAAACTTCTATTTCCCCTTTAGAGCATATCCAAGAGGTAGCGAATGTCTACAATATTCACGGTATTACAGAAGATGATGTTGCCATCAGACTTCTAGCCTCATCTTTAAAAGGAAAAGCATTACAGTGGTATAGAGGCTTAGCTCATGGTTCCATAACTGATTGGGATGGACTAGGAGCAGGATTATGCAAACATTTTGAGGATAAGAGTGACCATTTGTCACTACTAGAGCAGCTGACTACAATAAAAAGAGCCCCCCATGAATGTATGACTGATTTTAATTACAAATTCCAAAAGACATGGGATAGAATACCTACTATAGTGAAACCTACCCCTGGTAATGCCTTCTTGCATTACCTTAGAGCTTTCAACAGTGACATTGCCACTGCAATCCAAACTATGGGAGGGGATACATTATCGAATGCTTATGAGACAGCTATAAAGGCTGAGAACATCCTAATACAAGGAGGAAAGTTGGCTCCAAGGCCTCCTATGCCTTTCTTTCCTGATGTTCCCAACCACCAACCAGCAATAGCCCCCCTCCTACGATTTCTACGTCACAAGCCCTTACTCCAGTTCCCCAAGCTTCCACGTCCTCAAACGAAATAGATGAACTCAAGGAAATGCTCCAAGGTCTAGTGCTGAATACAGATAAAAGAGAGAGGACTCTGGATAAAAAATTGCAAGAGCAGGGGAAGGAGTTGAAGGACCAAGGGAAGAGATTAGAGGATAGTTTTTCTCTAATACAAAAAATGAGTAAGAAGGTGGTGGCCTTAGAAAGGCAGCAAGCCCAAAGTGGCAAGCCCCCCCAATTACAACATCAGGCCCCAAGTGGTGGTAGGCCTCCTAATCATTGGAATAGCTCTTTTGATCAGAATAGGCAAAATAGTCATGTTGCTGCTTCAAGCTCAAATCAGAATAGAGCTTTAGTTCCTCAAAATAACTTAGCCCAAGACCAAGACTTTTGTCCTTCATGTAACTATTCTTATGCCTACTGCCTATGTCAGAAGGCAGAATCTTATTTGGCCCTAACTATCCAGGAGTCCACAGTAAAGCAATCATACGAGGAAGATCATCCCAAGGAGGCCTCATATGTTCAGAGGCAGGGTGATTTCTCTTTTATGAATCACCAGATGGAGGAGCATTGTAATGTAAACTAGGATTCCGTTGCTCATAACACAAGAAGCAAGAAGAGAGCTATGGAACATACTACCCCCCTTTCTCCTGAGCAAGCCTCAACTTTGAGTGTTATACCTCATACACAAAAATAAAATGAGCAAACAAACACTTCACAACAGCAAAGGAAAGGTCCAAGAAAGGAGGATGCAAGTGATCCCTATGTTGCTCCATCTCAGCCTCTCATGGGTACAGCTCCCAAAGTTTCCGCCAAAATTCCTAATGCACCCTTGAGTGTGGTGGAGCAAATGAAGAAAACCAATGTAAGCATATCCATGTGGGATGTAGTTGCCACCATACCAATGCAGAAAAGGATGTTGTAGCAAGTATTGAAAAAGATCGAACCCAAAGATCAGTCGCCCACCATGGAGAGTGACACTAGTTTAGTACAACCATCAGGTGATGTGGAGACAAATAAAAAGGTTAGACCTCCTCCATTCTATGTTTCTCTGATTATAGGGGGCAAGTTAGTCCATAATTGCATGATAGATTCGGGGGCTAGTAGCTCAGTAATGCCTAGGTGTGTTGCTGATGCTTTAGGAATGAAATATGAGCCCATTATTAGGGATGTGTTACAACTAGATGGGAGTACTATCAAAATGGTAGGCATCCTTAGGAATGTGGAAATGGCCCTACATGCATGCCCTGGTTGTACTATGATTCAAGACATATCTATTGCTGAAGTCAAGACCTATTTTGCCATCTGTCTTTCAAGAGACTTCACTGCCCAAATAGGTGGATTCATATCTGCTGATTGGTCTTATATGTCATTTAAGACCAGATACGGGGCCAATGCTTCAATTACAGCAGAACCTCAAGCCCTTCATCACACTGAACCCTACACCCCCAGCTTCATTAATATGAATTGCCCTATTTTTGAGATGGATGAAAATGACATAGTAGATGAGCCTGCCACCTCCATAGTAGAGATTCCTGATTTCTTCTTAGATGAGTGGGCAAATACATGTCAGTTTGAACCTATGTCGAAAACTCTTGAAACAGGCCTTAGTACATATTGCATAATAGAGAAGGAGGCTCAAGTTCCTGATCTTGTTGGAGCTAATGATGATATAAGTGGAATATGGAGTATGTACTTTGATGGCTCAAGGAATAGAAATGGATCAGGGGCTAGTGTTATGTTGATCTCTCCTGCACAAATAAGATACTACTTCTCTTTTAGGCTCCAATTCAGTTGTACCAATAATGTGGCCGAGTATGAATCTTTGATCCAAGGTCTCCTACTTGCCCAAAAGAGGGGAATTCAAGCCTTGAAAGCATATGGAGACAGTGAGTTGGTAGTGAACCAAGTGAGAAATCAGAATATCACCAAAAATGGCCTACTCAAGTCTTACAAACATAGAGTCTGGGATTTGCTTGAGGGTTTCCAAGCATTTAATATCCAGAGCATTCCTAGGAAAGAAAACAAATATGCTGATAGACTTGCAGCAGTGGGTGCATCTTATAATGTGCCAGGGAATCTTGAGGAAGAGAAGAAGCAACAAATAAAGGTGGTAGTAAGGCCTGCTGTTCCTGATAATCATACTCATTGGCAAGTGTTTGAGTCTGATGAGCAGATTGTGAGTTTCTTGCAGAATGAAGCAGAATTTTCAGAAAAAAATTAGTCAAGACTACAAGATCAGTATGGTGATCAGATCATTCACCTCAGTTCCAAAAAGTTTCCCAAGGGTCTCATTACCTTGGAGAGTGTCTTTAATCCCGATGATCAGTCAAGAGGCAAAGGAATCAATTTAGCTACAGGAAAAGATGATCATGCCCCAGTTACAATTGTGGATGGAAAATCTCTTAAAATGGAAAAGGTATGTTCTGAAGTGGAGCAAGAAAATTTCATTCATCTATGTCAAGAATATAATGATGTGTTTGCTTGGACATATGATGACTTAAAGGGGTTTGACCCTAGTTTGTTTCAGCATACCATAGATTTAGTTGATAGGGTCAAACCAGTAAGGCAAAAACAGAGGCTAGTGAATCCCAAGATTGAACCCTTAATGAGGAAGGAACTATCCAAGTTGATTGAAGCTAACATAATTTTTCCTATCAAACACTCATCATGGGTGGCTAACCTTGTCCCTGTAAGGAAGAAGAATGGAGAAATCAGATTGTGTGTGGACTTTAGGGATCTTAATCAGGCTTCCTTTAAGGATCACCACCCTCTCCCTTCTATGGAGCAAATTCTGTCCAAGGTCAGTGGGTCAAGGAGGTTCTCTTTTCTTCATGGATTTTCTAGTTATAACCAAGTGTTGGTTAAAGAATCTGACAGATATAAGAAAACATTTACTACTAAATGGGGCACCTATTCTTATTGCAAGATTCCATTTGGACTAACAAATGCAGGTGCCACATTCCAAAAGGCAATGGAGGTGGCTTTCAAAAGATTAATCGACAATTTTGTCTTAGTATACCTTGATGATATAAATGTATATTCCAAGAATGTAAAAGATCATCTTGATCATTTGAGATAGGTATTTCTAAGATGTAGAGAGTTTGGGGTTTCCCTCAACCCAGCCAAGTGTGTCTTTGCTACAAGCCAAGGAAAATTACTGGGACACATTGTATCTAAGGATGGGTTGACCATTGATCCAGAAAGAACAAAAGCAATACTTGCCCTTCCTCTCCCTAAACACAAGAAAGGGTTACAAAGTTTCCTTGGTAGGATAAATTTTGTAGGAAGGTTTATTCCTAATCTTGCCATCATGGTGAAACCCCTCACAGCCATGCTTAAGAAAGATATGGTCTTCTCATGGACCAAGGAGGGGAAGGAGAGTTTTGAAGAAATCAAGGCAGCCATAGCCTCAGTCCCCACTCTCATGAACCCAAATTTTGAGAAATATTTCATCCTCTACACTTTAGGTGGTGAGTCAAGTGTTTCTGCTGTCTTGACTCAGACAAATGACAAGAATGAGGAGCAGCCCATAGCCTTCTTTAGTGAAGGACTCAAGAATATGAAGATAAGTATAGCTTTATTGAGAAGTAAGCCCTTGCAGTCATTAGAGCCTTGAAGAAATTTAGACACCTCTTATCCCACAATAGGATCCATTTGTTGGTGCCCCATGCGAGTGTAAAAGACTTCTTGTTAAGCAAGGACATTAGTGAAAAGAGAGCTGGATGGATCACTAGGGTAATGGAATATGATGTTGATATTCAGATTACCAAATTGGTAAGAGGGAGAGGATTATGCAAAGAAATGTTATTAGGTCAATATTCAGATGAAGGGACTGCTATGGTAATTGCAGAGCAGTAGGAGGAAAGAAATGTTAATGCCCCAAGGAGCTAGATGGATGACATGAGGAACTTTTTATCAGGGAATGGATACCCTCAGGGATTGGACAGAGCTAAAAGAAGACAATATAGACTGCAGTCCATTCCCTATGTCGTGATTGATGATATCCTATTCAGGAGGGATTTTAATGGGACCCTGTTGAGATGTATTGAAGAGGATCAGGTTGAGAGGATGATTAAAGAACTTCATGATGGCCCTGATGGTGGCCACTTCTCTGCAAGAACAACCGCCATGAAGATCATGAGGGCTGGATATTATTGGCCATCTCTGTTCCATGATTGTTATAGGTATGTGAGAAAATGTGAGAAATGTGCTTTTTTCTCAGGCAAACAGAGACTTGCAGCTCTTCCTCTTCATCCTATTCAGGTGGATCAGCCCTTCACTCAGTGGGGGTTGGATTTTATAGGTCCCATTAATCCTCCATCTAGGGCAGTTCATAAATGGATCTTGGCTGCTACCGATTATTTCACTAGGTGGACAGAGGCAGTTGCCTTGAAGGATGCTACGGAGCCATTAGTTGTTGAATTCCTTGATGGAATTGTATCTAGGTTTGGAGCTCCTTCTACTATCATCTCAGATAATGCCAAATATTTTGTTGGAACCCAGATTTGTGCATGGGCAATGAGTCACAATATCTATCTGAGCACATCATCAAATTACTACCCCCAAGGTAATGGTTTAGCTGAATCTTCCAACAAAAATATTATCAGAATCATAAGGAGAACGATAGAAGACAATCAGAGGGTCTGGCATAAAAAATTAAGGATTGCTCTGTGGGCTGATAGGATAACACCCAAGAGATCTATTGGGAATTCACCTTTTGTGCTGGTATATGGTAGGGAGGCCAGACTTCCAATCTCGTTGGAATTCCCATCCTTGGAGTTGGCTCATCAGCTGGAATTGGTTGAAAATAGTTCCATGTCAATAAGAATGGCAGAGTTGATTGAACTGGAAGAAAAGAGAAACAAAGCTATGCAAACCCTAGAGATACACCAGCAGTAGATGAAGAAGAGTTTTGATAAAAAGGCAAGGGCCAGAATCTTCAGAGAGGGAGATTTAGTTCTCAAGTGGGACTCAGACAGAGCAAAACCAGGAAGGCACTCCAAATTTGATCCACTATGGAGTGGCCCTTATTTGATCTCCAGTTGCAAATAGGCCAATGCGTTCCAGCTAAGCAGGCCAAATGGTGAAATTCTGCCCATTCCAGTCAATGGGATCCATCTGAAGCCCTGTTTCTGAAAAAGTTGTGAATCCATGTACATAGTTAGTTTAGTTGCTTCCTGTTTGTTCCTGTTTTGCAATAAGTGCACGTGCATATGGCTCACTTCTTGAGTCGCCAGTTCTCAAAGTTTTGACAAGTCTCAGGTTGCTGAGGAGGTCCTATTTTTGTTTCCAAGTCGCAAGGATAGAGCCAGAGTTCAAGGGTTTTTTAATTTTTTGATTTCCTCATTAAGGGTTAGGATTTCTTGCAACTCTCGGTTTCGTACCTTCCAGGCCCTCTTTTTTGACTCCATGGCCCAATGGATCATTCTCAGGCACTGGTCATGCATTGAGCAGGCTCATGCCCCCTGCAAGTCGCCAAAAGTGTTACCTCTGGTTTTGCCACCAAGGATTTAAATTTTGAAAGCGCGGCTCGTGCAACGGTTAGTCTCGAATTAGTATTTTAATGTTATGACCTGCAAGTTTTTGGCCGTCAAATCTAAGCGGTACTGACGGTTGGCGCCATCGCGATATAAGGGAAATGCATGATATTTATTATAGCGTGATGACGCCCTGACGACACATTGCAAGGGTGGGTCCGGCATTTCGCAGGTCAGAAAAGGTTCTTGATGCCCTTGGCACTATGTCGCTATCGCATATCGACCGAAAAATCTCCATAACGACATAGCGCCCGGTTGAAATAGTCACGGCGGCGAGTTTCAATGACCAGCAGAATCAGGTGTTGCAATGAAAAATCAAAAGGAACCACGTGTGCCAGGTTAGAGTTCCTGTCGGCATGGCTAACACAGTCAGGGCTTACGTTCACCACCGTTGGATCAGCTCGGATCAACGGTAAGTGCCATCGTGCTATGGAGGAGTTGCGCGAGGGTTATGACAGCGACATCATGCCTTGGTGACATGTGTCAAGTGGGGCCGTGTCTCAAGGCGATGCCAGTGTATCGACATGGAGGGTGGAAGCACGAGGTATGACAAGTCCTCACTTTCGACGGATTGGGTCGCATCGACAGATGGCACCATCTCGCTATGGCAGAGATGCACAAATTTTATCATGGCAACATAGCGACCATCCGCCACGTGGATCGACAGGACCAAGTCTCACCAAGGATTGCCAGGTGTCATCTAGAGTGCGGTGCAGTTGCAGACATGGCGCCGAGTGGGATGGGTCCGATCGCAAATCGCAGAGTACGGCAGGTCAAAAGTTTCATGGCGACGGGCAAACAAGTTTCACGGCCCGGAGATTTCAAAAAATGGTGAGGCGCCATGGCACCAACAAAAAACCAATGCATTTTTCGATGGCGACATAGCGCCCAAACGGAAAGTTCACCGTGGCAAGGAATGATCAGACGGATGGGTCCCAGCGGGTGCCGTGCAAGCGCAGTCGACATGGCGAATCGGATGGGGACACATGTAAATCTCAGGGCACACTGTCAATAGGTGCTATGGCGCTATGGGAATTTGGTATCGATTTTTGCATAGTGACATGGCACCTAGCTGACACGTGGTCGCTCTACAGATCAGGTCTTGGGTTGCCAGCTAGTGTTTCGACAAACCAAACGAGGTGGTGCCATGTGTATGAGTCAATGCATGGCGTACAGCGGGCCCAGTAGTCTCAGCATGAATGGCGAGTCTTCACGATTGTCGGATCCGCAGGGATCTACGACTGGCGCTCTCTCGCTATCGAGACTTTCCTAGGAGTTAACGTCGGCGACATAGCGCCCGTGCGCCACGTGTCCTAGCGGGGCCACATTTCATGCTGCCAGCACAATTAGATTCAAGTAGCCAACAGACCAACAAGGAGACACCATGTACCAACGGGCCCAGCAATTCAATAGGGAAGGTGGGTCGCGGGAGGTCAAGTTTTGTGACTGTCGGATTGGAAATGGATCGGCGGCAGGCACCATCTCACCATGGCGAAGCTGTAAGGTTTTTTGCATAGCGACTTGGCACCCTTTCACCATGTGTTGATGGGGTCAAGTCTCGCCAGGATGCATCACTGAGGTGGTGCCAAACAGAAGGAGCCCAGTCGCACGGAAAGGGTGGTAAGCGCCCAGTCAAACGTAAAGACTGCCAGGGTGGTGAGATCGAAGTTGTGATTCGCCTGAGTTGGCTCGTCGAGCCTGTTTGACTGATCGATTCTGATGGGTGCACAAATCATGAATGATGAGAAATTTGAGTTTTGCCACAATCAAATAGTGGGATTAATTGCTACCAACTCGAAATGAATGCCAAGCGCAAGAAGACACTCCATCCATCCGGGCGATCCATCTACCATGTCAGAGAATGTTGTGGCGCCATTCCTATCTTCTCCTGGCTCTTTCTCAGAGGGATATCAGATTTCTTGGTATGCAGGCCATGTTCAATCAGATCTTTGATTGGATTCTTAAGATAGAAAGTTAATGCCAATAGGTGAGAAGTGAATGTAATGCAAAAATCTTCAGTTATGCCTAATCTATAAAGGCAATTTGGTGATCTGTTCTTAGGGTCAACTCTTCCTGATTTTCTCTACTGCTGCTTGCAGACTTGCAGTGTAAAAATTCCTTTGTCTTTGAGCTAGATAAAACATCCTGTATCATCTCTTTCAGCCATCAACATGTATGTGTAGAATTTTGCCTCTCATTGATGTATTGTTGAGATCAGTGGTCTGCATACTGTATCTATCTTTGGCCTATGGAATAATATACAAGTGAAATCTTCTATTCCTGGTGTTATTCAATTGGTCTCCTGATCTGTATGTGGCTGTTGGTCGATATAAGTCTGAATGAATGTATGACCTTGAACGTTACCCTAGTTCCGTAGTGCATATATGGGCAGAAAAGAGCCTGAACACTCTATTTTGGTGCATCACCACCTTAGATTAGACTAGGTAGATTTTCTTTAGTGCTCTCTTTCTCCCTTTCCCTTCTGAGAATAGATAGGTGCGCCCTGACAGTAAGAGGAAGCCGGCCTTCTCCGGAGACTCAACCTCACAGTTCAAGTCCCACAGCTTGGAGGTTGTTTCCATGTTTCACTAGGTTGTCCTCACGCATAGGCCTTGGACAAGGGTGCAAACCTATGTGACAACAGAAACTTACAAAATAAAAGTAATGGAACCATGAGTAGGATAATTGAAACCATTGAAATGTTTTATCATCATATCATAATTGTCATAGAAATTATATTCCTACAATTATCTGGTGTAATTATTTTGTCAATTATAGTATTCACCATTAGAATAGAATTTAAAAGTATGGATTGAGGTTTGGGATTAGGCTTGCATTGATGAACAAGGTTGAAAATTTTCTTGTGTTCAATATAGTCAATGTCATACTCAATAGTTCATGGGTGGAGGAAGATGGTAAAGATTGAGAAGACTCAATGATATTGGTCAAATTAGAAGGTAAAAGCTTGGTATAGATTTGTAATCTTTGGTTGGGAGCTGATAAAAACTTTTTTCCTTCATCATTAACACTAATAAAAATATAGCATTATAATCAATATGGTCCAGAATAATAGATTTTAAAGGGAAACAATTATGAGTTTCTTGTCCAAATTGACAATGATATTGCAAAAAAACTTTGTGATCAAAACACTACTTAGAATAATGGGAGGAAGTGATAAAACAATAGCATTAATAAACTTCAACATCATCGCATGAAAATATTTGAAAAGAGATAAAATTAAGAGAATGTCAAAAAATAGATGACAAAGGAGCAACACATTTTATAGAGATTTTACATACCACTAATGGAAGATAAGGAAAACAATACTGACTATCAGGTAAGCCATGGTAACATTATCATTTAAAAATCTCAAGATTAGATTCCACAGTATTTAAGAGTCTTAAGGTTTTATGAAGACATATGGATGCATTTCTTAGAGCCCCTTTTAACATATGGTATACTCATGGACAATGATCTAGTAATGATATTTAAGAAGTTGGTTCTCTTTATTAATGTTTACATAGTTAGTTTATTAGCTTTTAGATATGTTGATTTTTTCTCAATTTTTTTTTATATGAGAGGATTTACAAGTAAATAATTTTAGGAGGTTTTATTTTTAAAACTCGTGAAGATATTTCTAATCATATTAGTCATATAGAAGGGTGAAAAATCATATTTCTCTAGTTCTCTATGTTCCTACTTAAAAGGTGCTACTTTTTTCACTACCAACCCATCTATTATCTTAGGCAACACATAGAAAATATAAACTCGTGTTCTATATTAAAGTGAGTGCCTTTTGTAAGTGTTTCCAAATGGAGAAGGTAACACTTGGAGGACATGGTTATACTTGATTACACATTATTACATGAATTTTATGTAGATTATATTTTTATTCATGTAATCGAAACTTCATATGATAATTCATTTTAGTATTAAAAGGGCAAACCCACAATAGTGGGTTACACTTTTTTGGAGGAAGAAGTTGCGCCAAAAAAGTGCACCCACAAACATTTACCTAGAGACCTTCGATAGAAAATACCCTAATAGTTTCAATCAAAACTTATCTACCTTCTATCAAAACTTTTTTATTTTGATATTTTCGATCGAATCTTATTATTTTCCTAGTTTTATTTTAAAGTAACGTATTACTTTCGATCAAAAGTATTAAACTACTTTTGATTGAAAGTTTTTTGACCCATTTGGTGTTTAAAAGCCCCCCACCAACCCAACCCGTCATTTTCACAATGCCCATCTAGAGAGTTTCGATCGAAACAAAGAGCAAGGTGGAATCTAACTCACCAACTCTAAAATTGGGTAATAAAATTAATTTTTTTACCTTCGGTAATTTTTTTAATTATATTTAATATGTTTTTAAAATATTTTTTATTGTATATATACATCTATTGTGTATATATAGATTTTCATTATGTATATATATTTTCCATATATATATATATGATATGTGTATATGCATATATGTGATGTGTGTGTGTGTGTGTGTGTGTGTGTGTGTGTGTGTGTGTGTGTGTGTGTGTGTTTATACTCTCTAACCATTAAACTGCAATTTGCATCCAAAAGTGATTTTTTTTTTTTGAAAAATTACAATTTAGCATCATTTTTGGCAAAAAAGTGTAACCCATTATTGTGGGTTCTCCCTATAATACATGAGATAACATTATGAGGCCTCAAGTGTAGTTCCACACATTAACCAACTAACTAGATTGAAGAGCATGAAAGCTAACTCTTAAATATAGAACTTCATTGAATTAAATACTGAACACCATATGAAGAACAACATAGGAAATCAACACCCAAGAAGATGAAGAATGACATTTTCTAGTTGTAACATTAAACTATGCACTCTTAGGATAATTATCCATGATAGGTCCATAATTTGAAGCCAAGCTCATGGAATCTAGAAAGGACAAACAAGAGTTCACCAAATTGAATTGTCAGATAGGTAACTATAAAATAGAAAATAACAAATATCTTTTTGGGTGATGCAAGATTGCCAACCACCCAAGGATGCTCCTACATTAGTCACCTAAGATGAAAAAAGATGTTACACAAGGACTCATGAAAATATGAAAGAATTTGGAACATAAATTGCATGCTTATTCTTAATCCACAAATCCTATTCACTAACAATATAGAAGTCTATCCAAACTCAATATTGTAACCAATTACGCAATCAGATATCTTAGATCCACTACTACTACTAGAACTTTCAAGATCGAATGTGTCACACCTATTGCATGCCTTTATTTGATTAGAATTTTGTTTCTTTACCTTAACTCTTGATCACAAGATCAATAATAAGCTTAGCCACAGGTTCTTATGTCTCCAAATTGAAAGTTTTAAAAAATACTTAGGTTATTTTATTTGACAACTTCCTCATTCTTCAAATGAATCAAAATAAATTTCTTGCCATCTTTCTCAATAGTAATAGTATTCTTTCTACAATTGTGTATAGTTCCTCTGTCAAAATGCCAAGGTATTCCTAGTAAAACATGACAAGCACACATCTCTACTACATTACATTAGACTTCATCCTTAAAAGGTCCAATACTAAAACTAACCAAGAATTATTCTCTAACATGCACCCAATGATCATTAAAAAGCCAACTGATACTATAAGTAGCAAGATGTTTCAATCTTTGCAAACTAAGTTTAACCATCTCTTCAAAAACAAGATTATCAGCACCACCTCCATCCATAATAACTTTACAATATTTACATTAAAACTTACAAATAGTTCTAAATAAGTTCATTCTTTGCACTAGTTCCACATCATGCTTGGCAAACATGATTTTTCTCATCAAAAGAGATTCTCCAACTTATGATGAGGCTAAATCAACATCAAGAGATTCTACTTTTTGTTCTTCTTGTACTACCAAGTTCTATTTGTCAACTTGCATACTAGGATATTCAAAATATAGATATCCATCCTTACCACATAAAAAATAAGTACCTTTGAAAATAAACAACATTCTTTCCCTCATCAACCTTAGTCACATGTTTACCTTTCTTTTTCCCTAACTTTTTTTCAGCCTTCAATGCATGCTAATAAGCATCTTCAACTGAACTAAGTTTCAACATACTCTATTAAATCTTGAACATTAAATTTCAAACCATTAACACACCTTGCAACGTTTTCCTTAGAAGATTCATGATGGCTAGATCTAATTTTTAATTTGTAAAACTCTTCAATATAATTCTTCAAAGAAATATCTTTCTACTTCAAATTTTTCAATCTCTTAAACAATTCAAGTTTATATTCTTTGGAGATGAATTGAGTCTTCAATCTAGAAACCATGGATTCACATAGACACTAATCTTAGGCTCATGATTATCTTCTCTATTATTCTGTAATTATTTCCACCATAATGTTGCATAACCTTTCAATTTATTTTGTGCTAACCTCACTCTCTGTAGATCTATAATATTTTCAAAATTAAAATAATCCTTAAGTTTACTAATCCAATCTATCAATTCCTTGGGATCTAAAGAACCATATTTGAATCCTTCATTCTATGAATCTTATCAACTTGTGTCATGGCCTTCAACATTATTTATTCTTCTATAGGGATCTCTACTTGAGGTGCTTCAAGATATTCAATAGCTTCCACATATTCTTCTTTAGTGATGGGGGCACGACCCAAGAACGGAAAAATACAGCCCCAAGAATAGAATGGACACAACAGAAAAGGGGAAATTATATTAACTGAGAAAATAAGCTAGTACAAACAGTACAGAGAAAATAAACTTCAAAACATGCCCTAAGGGCTTACAATAGCATAAATCTGGAGATAATTTCTCCTTTCAGTACCTCCTCTCAAACTCCACTCCGAACTGCCTTTTACAATGCCAGAAATCTCCTTAAATAGACCCCAGAGGGTTAAGGACTAGGAGTACATTCTAGAAAGTGCTAGTAGGCATCCACCGACCAAATAGAAGGTTCTAGAAGCTATGTTAGAAGTCGGTGCAAATCTAGAAGGATCCAGAAACGGTAACCGAACTTCAAGGAGGCATAACTTTTGAACCGTAGCTCTGATTGACGAACTGTTTACATTTTCGAAAAGCTCTCGAAGAGCTCTATAGCCCAATGGACGGATTTTCTCGTCCCCCATTTTTTGGCCCTTTTTGAGGTCATTTAATGCCCCTAACTTGACTTTGAAGCATTCTTAGGAGGTCTCCAAAACTCGAAAAACTGCAATAACTTTCAAACCGTGGGGCCTTTTGACCTGATTCTTTTTCTAGAATGCTCTAAATCACAATTACATTCATCTGGCCAATTCACACCTTCTAGGCCACCAAAATAATGGCCAAATTGCATGCTCCTATTTTTTCAAGATTTTCTAGCACACTGATAGTTGAACTGTGAGAGTTGGAACCTTTATTTGACCCAAATGGGTGTCCAAAAATGAAAACACATGAAACAGAAACTAAGTCTAAGTACATTTTTTTTGGGTGATACAGGATTGCCCTTATACCTTTGAATGCTCATGCATCAGACACCCAGGGTAGATTGAAAAGTGGCCCTATCACTTTATGAATGGTAGAGGAAATCCCAAATGGGAAACCTCAGTTGCTGAAATCCAAGTTGAGTCCTCCATCGGTCGTCCTTTCCATTTGACCAAATACTCTTCATACTGCCTATTTCTGGTACTCCTACCCACACGATGATCTAGAATGTCTTCTATCTCCTCCTTCTTAGAAGCAGGAATTGGACATGGCTCTAACACCAGCTCCTCATCTGCACCATCATCATGATACTCTGTTAAATCTGCAATGTTGAAAATGGGAGAAATTTGAATACCATCTGGAAGCTCCACCTCATATGCATTTCCTGAGTCATGTTTCTTCAAAATTTTGTAGGGGCCAAATTTCTTCATTTTCAGCTTGTTGTAAGTACCGGCTGGAAATCTTTCTTTTCGTAAGTGCACCATGACTAAATCTCCTACTTGGAATTCCTTATGTCTTCTCCTTTGATCAGCCTTAGCTTTATACTCTTGATTCAACTTGGTAATGTGTGCTTGAACCTCCTCATGTAGATGCCTGATATGTTCAGCGAATTCCTCAGCTTCAACACTTGTCCTCTCCCCTTGTTCATTCTTCCTCAGTATTGTGACTAAACCCCTTGGCAACTTGACAAACCTGGCAACTCTGTACAAACTTCTTCACATCCTCTGAAATTTGAGGCAAAAAATAATGTTCTCTAAGAATGGCAATGGTCTTATCTCAACCAAAATGTCCTGCCATCCCTCCATTGTGTTTCTCCTTAATCAGATTTTCCCTCATGGAACTCCTTGGAATGCACAATTGACTACCCTTAAACAACATGCCATCCTGAATCAAATAGTCTAACCACTTGGTTCTATCTACCGCAACAGGTTCTTTACAAGCTTTCCATGCTTCAGCAAAATCAGGATCCTCGGCGTACAAATTCTTGAGTTCATCAAACCCAACTACATCAACTTGCATTACTGTAAGCAACAACTGTCTCCTACTTAGTGCATCTGCAACCCTGTTAGATTTTCCACTTCTATGCTTCAACACAAATGTTTAACTCTTTAAGAACTCTACCCACTTCATATGCCTCTGATTCAATTTACCTTGGCTATTTAGGTACTGTAATGCATGATTATCAGTATACAAAACAAATTCCTTTGGAAATAAATAATGCCTCCATTTCTTTAAGGCCTGAACTATTGCATAGAACTCTTGATCATAAACATAATACTTCTTATTTGCATCATTCAATTTTTCACTAAAATATGCAATAGGCTTACCTTCTTGGCTTAATATAGCCCCAATAGCACTGCCACTAGCATCACAATCTACTTGGAAAACCTTTCTAAAATCTGGAAGTGCCAACACAAGCTGTTTTGTAACCTTCTTCTTCAGCAATTCAAAACTTCTCGCAGCTAGTACAATCCATTTGAACTCTTTTCTATCCCCTCTTATTGTATCAGTTAGGGGTGCACATATGCCACTGAAATTCTTAATAAACTTCCTGTAAAAACTAACCAGACCATGAAATGATCTTACCTCAGTAGCAGTCCTTGGAGTAGGCCATTCCAAGATGGCTTTTACCTTCTTTGGATCCATTTTGAGACCTTCAGGTAATATAACAAACCCCAAATAGACTAACTCCCTTTTTGCAAAGATACATTTCTTCAGATTAATTAATAGTTTCTCTTCCCTTAGCCTTTCAAGGACACTATAAATATGCAGCAAATGTTCTTCCAAAATATTGCTAAAAATTAAAATATCATCCAAATAGACAATAACAGATTTTCCCAAGAACTTCTTAAGTACCTCATTCATGAGCCACATGAAGGTGCTTGGGGCATTCGTCAATCCAAAGGGCATGACTAACCACTCATAAAGACCCTCCTTGGTCTTGAAGGTTGTTTTGCACTCATCTCCTTCTCGAATTCGTATCTGATGATAGCCACTCTTGAGATCTATCTTTGTGAAGTATTGAGATCCACTCAAGTAGTCCATAAGATCATCCATCCTTGGCAAAGGAAACCGGTACTTGATGGTGATCCTATTTATAGCTCGAGAATCTATACACATCCTCCACTCTCCATCCTTCTTTGGTGCAAGTACTGTAGGTACTGCACATGGACTCGGGCTTTCTCGAATCAAGCCCTTCCTCAATAGCTCCTGAACCTGTCTATTTAGCTCCTCTGTTTCAGTAGGAGTCATCCTGTGAGCAGCCTTGTTCAGGAAACTAGCTCCTGGAATCAGATCTATCTGATGACTGATTTGCCTTATTGGTGGCAATCCATCTGGAACATTATCAGAGATAATATCTCCAAACTCCCCTAGTAAATCTAAAACTTCAAGTGGTATTTCACTACTACCTTCTTTATCTTTCCTAGGAATCAAAGCATAGCACATATGCTGATGTTTCATGCCATCTAAAAACTTCCTTCCGTCAACAAGACAAATCCTAGAACTGCTACATACCTTTTCACCTTCCTTTTTCATGGGCTTCAATTTGTGGCGAACTCCATCCTTTGTCAGAGAGTATGTGTTTGCATGTCCATCATGCACTGCATGTCTATCAAACTGCCATGGTCTACCCAACAATAGATGGCAAACATCCATTGAAATAACATCACAGAGAACTTCATCATGGTAACTTCCAATTTTGAATTTTACTAAACATTGTTCACTTACCAGGACCTTATGATCATCTTTTACCCAAGCAATCCAATAGGGCTGGGGATGTTTCTCCCTCTTGAGCTTCAGCTTAGAGACCATCTCTTCTGATACCAAGTTATCAATGCTACCACCATCAATGATCACGTCACAACATTTATCTTCATACTTGCATCTAGTATGGAACAAACTCCTCTGTTGTCCTGGTTCAATCTCACCACTTAGTAGGACTCTTTCATTTACCAAGGTCTCTCCTCTTTCTATATCCTCTGAATGTGATGATTGTGCATCCTCATCCACATGAGCAACCCTAGCTTGGCCCTCAGCTCTCCCATTTGTCCTTCCTTATCGTTGAGGGCATTCAAAGGCATGATGACCTTCTTCACTGCAATGGAAACAGGTACCACAAAAGCCCCCTCTTCCTTGTCCACGTCCTCTACCTCTTCCTCTTTGATTTGCAAAGTCTTGATCATGGGAGCGGTTGAAACCCTCATTCCTCTGGTTCCTGATAGTACCCACATCTTCATTTTTCTTTTGGGTTTCATTGCGGCCTCCAGATGATCTACCACTTCCCCTTCCTATTTGACCGTGCCCTCTTTGTCTTCCTTCAAACCTTTTATTCAGCTTCTCTTCAACTCGTAGGGAAAACTGGTATGCCTCTTCAACGCTGGTCATTCTTACCAAACTTAATTCCTCTTGGATGCTAGGTCGCAACCCATTAATATAACGAGCAACCTTCTCCTTATTTTCTTCTGCATGTCCCACTCTAATCAAGAGTCGATAAAATTCCTCTGTATATTCTTGGACTGATCTTCCTGCTTGCTTTAACCCATGCATCTTCTTAAACAAATCAAGCTCATAGTCTACAGGGATGAATTGCTTCTTCAATTTGTCCACCATGCGATCCCATCTTGTGATCTTCTCCTTTCCTCTTCTGTTTCTTTCCAATTTAACCTCTTGCCACCAGATTTTGGCATGGCCTTTCAGTTTGGCCTTTGCAAACTTAACCCTATCTGGGTCCCTGATATCTTCATACTCAAAGTATTCTTCCAGTTCATTGATCCAATCGATCAACTCATCTGGTTTCAGATTTTCTAAAAATACACCCACTTCAATTGTAGGTCTTTTCCCAAACTTAGTAATGGCCCTAAAAAGCCTTTCCTCTGCATGGTTCAAAACTTCCCCATCAAATTCACCTTCTAGTCCCATAACTTCTTCTTCATTGTCATCCTCATTGTCGTCACCAGTGGCAACATTTGCTCCTCTACGGAGCTCCTCTTGCAATGCTTGTACCTGCCTTTGGAGGGCTCTAACTTCCTCAGGATTAATAGCTATAGCCCTTCTGCCATGCTCTCTTCATAGAGGCATCTTCTAACCCGAACCCACAACCACACAGTCCTGGTGCAAACTGCCTCACAGTCGGCGCTCTGTCTACACACTCAGGAAAATCGGCTCTGATACCACTTGATGGGGGCACGACCCAAGAACAACAAAATACAGCCCCAAGAACATAATGGACACAACAGAAAAGGGGAAATTATATTAACTAAGAAAATAAGCTAGTACAAATAGTACAGAGAAAATAAACTTCAAAACATGCCCTAAGGGCTTACAATAGCATAAATCTGGAGATAATTTCTCCTTTCAGTACCTCCTCTCAAACTCCACTCCGAACTGCCTTTTACAATGCCAGAAATCTCCTTAAATAGACCCCAGAGGGTTAAGGATTAGGAGTACATTCTAGAAAGTGCTAGTAGGCATCCACCGACTAAATAGAAGGTTCCAGAAGCTGCGTTAGAAGTCGGTGCAAATCTAGAAGGATCCAGAAATGGTAACCGAACTTTCGGGAGGCATAACTTTTGAACCGTAGCTCCGATTGACGAACTGTTTACATTTTTGGAAAGCTCTCAAAGCGCTCTTTAGCCCTATGGACAATATTTTCTCATCCCCCATTTTTTGGCCCTTTTTGAGGTCATTTAATGCCCCTAACTTGACTTTGAAGCATTCTTAGGAGGTCTCCAAAACCCAAAAAATTGCAATAACTTTCAAAATGTGAGGCCTTTTGACCTGATTCTTTTTCTAGAATGCTCTAAATCACAATTACATTCATCTGGCCAATTCACACCTTCTAGGTCACCAAATGATGGCCAAATTGCATGCTCCTATTTTTTTGAGATTTTCTAGCACACTGATAGTTGAACTGTGAGAGTTGGAACCTTTATTTGACCCAAATGGGTGTCCAAAAATGAAAACACATGAAACAAAAACTAAGTCTAAGTACTTTTTTTTTTGGGTCACACAGGATTGCCCTTATACCTCTAGATGCTCCTGCATCATTTAGTTTCAGGATTCCTTCTCAAGCCATTCAAAATATTTTGGATGTCATTGCTCATCTCAGCATTCAATTCTTCCAACATATTCTACAACCTCATAAGATTCATTTTTCTAGGAAGAATATTGAATTACAACAAGGTTCACCTACCTTAAGCTTTGGTGATATGTCCAGCTACAAGGATCAACGGGTCTGTAATAGGATTTCAACAAACTTGAACAAGTCCTCTACAATAATGAGCCTGAAATCCAATCTGCCACCTCACAACTAAGGATTCCAAGTTTTCACAAACTCTCCAAGATTAACTAATATTAGATTAGAAACTATTAGATCCAAACATTCTGTGATAAGTTACGAATAAGATCAATCTTCAACTCAGACAAGATCCAACAAGATGAATAGGCATCAACTCTAATATCATCTAATGCAGTGCAAGGAAGTGTACCTCCAAAAGAGATGACCAAGCCCTAGGAAAATATAACACAACAAAAAGTAAAAAGATATGATTTCCATTAACACACTTATTAGGAAGAGATATCTATATGCATTGCTAAATACTAATTAATTACATAACTTGTATACAAAATGATAAGAAATATATTGTGTTGTAAGGCCTTCTTAGTTATGGCCAATACATTCTAGATTATAGACCAAACTCCTACTCTCGAGCTATACTTTCTTGACCACGAGTAACCACCAATATTTTGCATTCGAAGACTAGAGAACCCTACATATATATCCATTAGGACACATATGTCAACTTTGAGTTCACAATATCTAATGATACATAAGATAAAATTATGTGGCCTTAGGTATAGGTCCACATGTTAACCAACTACCTAGATCTAAGAGCACAAGATAACTCTTAAATATAGAACTTTGTTGAATTAAATACCAGGCATGGTGTGAAGAACAACATAGAAAATCAACACTTTGAAAGATAAAGCATAACTTCTATCAGTTATAACATTAAATTGTGTGCTCTTAGGATAATGATTTGTGATAGGTCCACAATATGAAACCAAGCTCATAGATTATGGAAAGGACAAACAAGAGTTTGCCAAATCAAACTATCAGATGGGTAATTGTAAAAAACAAAATAGCAAATATCTTTATGGGTGATGCAAGATTTCCAATAACCCAAGGATGTTTCTACATCAAGAATCATGATTCAAGAAATGCCTATGAAGTAAATTTTCTTAGTGAACTAAATAATTTTCCAATATTTAAGATTTCATCTCTAACAGAGTATCATGAAGGAGGTGTTGAAGATGAGGTCACAAAAGCATAGTGGAGTATTCTAGCAACTACTGTAGCTATAGAATAAATTCAATATGTATTGGATAGTCATGTTGGTAGAAGAACAATAAATAGACATATGAAGAATATTCAATCAAATAGAAAGGAGGACATGTTGAAGACTCCTCATAGATGATAAGAGAGGAAGTTAATTATCTTGTTTTTCATCTGAACACCTAAGCTATGATAGTGTCTCTTCTCAAACTACCCTAAGTTTCTAATTAAAGAGCATCCTCGGTGTAAGGGAATCTTCCCTCACCCAAAAATATTTATATTTTGTCTTTTCAATAAGGACTATCTCAATGATGACTTACTATTTCTAGAAGTTTACTATTTTTAGTGAGTTGATCAATTGAGCTCAAAATGTTCAAATTTCATCCCTGGAGGTTTGTCTTAGATATATTAAGTCTACCAATAAAATAAAAATTCAATATCAAGTCTATTTATAAAGTTATTGAAAAATGTTGGCATTGGCAGTAAGATATAAAAACTTTGAGCTTAGTTTTGAAGGCTTTAGAGGCTCCAAAAAGGGTCAAACCTTGGTTGGCTAGAGCTTGTGAAAGTTAGAAGTTGTAGATCATGTCCTGATATTCCGAAAATGGGATCATAATAGTCAATTAGAGAAACTGGTGATGTGTTACGGTCTTCCAAAGTTGCACCATCTAAAATGGGAAAAAATGAAATTTCTTTTGAGTTCCAAGAGTGTTGGGGCCTACTCTAACGTAATTAAATATGAATAATAATAATAAGTTAGTGTTGGTTGATCTCAAAATCTAGGGTTGAATTTCTAGAACATTCTTGGGTGGTAGAAAATTGTCTGTATAAAGAAGGTCCATAGGATTGTCAAGGACAATTCTGAGATGTTGGAGGTGGCTCTAACATACAAATTGTTGTAAGAAAAATGTTCATGTGGCTTTGCAAGTTCTATTTCTGAAATTTTTAATTTCATGCAAAGATAATAAGCCAACTTTTTGTTCTTGCAACTTGTGGTTATTTCTCTATTTATGTTATGTGTTTGTGCTATTAAGGGGAGTACCCTTCATTTTTATAGATTCTCCCTATGTTTGGTACTTTTTTCTCTGATTCCAATAGTTATGAGTAGCCCCTTGGTGTACTATAAGTATGGTTGCAATATATGAAAATTGCACTATGGATGTTTTCCTCCATGTCAAGAGTGTTCTCCTATTTTTATCGGTGTACTATAAGTATGGTAGCATTATATGAAAATTGCACTATGGATGTTTTCCTCCATGTCAAGAGTGTTCTCCTATTTTTATCATCTTTATGTGTAAGTATTGATTGGCATGAGTTTATACCTACACCTATGCTCCCTTGTATGCTTAAATATTTAGTTGGGCCATGTGACAAACCCTACAAGCATAGTGGAGTTTTCGTTAAGGTTCCTCGTGGTTGGGTGGCATCACTAGCCAATGTTGGAAACTAGTATATATGTGATGGATTTGATTTAGAGATAAAGTGTGATACGGATCCCTATTTCTTCTCTCTCTACTTTATATACTTGTGTTATACTTTCAATTTCTATAGTTTATTTATTTGATGTATAGCTATGAAATCGAGTGTAATTGACCTTATAGGCTATATGTTGCTATCAACATGTAATTTTGACCTTCTAGGGAAGGGCTATGCATTCATCTATTAGCAAAATGTATTTGTTCTTGTTTATGTACTTATGTTGAACAATCCTACGTGTAGTTCATTTTGTGTGCATTATACGAGTGCAATACACTATTTTGTCTATCAATGCTTGAGACTACTTCCTTGGGGCCTGTGCAGAAATGATTGTTGTATTCGGTCTCCTTGCATTCTTCAGTGCATGTTCATGTAATTACTTCCCATTTCAACTATGGATTAACTTAGTTTAGCTCAGTTTTCATTTGTGCTTAAAATGAATCTAGTATACAGTTGGTTTTGAAGGATTGACTCTGTCTTCTCTTGAGAAGCCATGTGTTATTGATCGGCTTGATTTCGTGAGGCTTGTGACATGTTCTCTAGCATTCAAGATGCAACACTCGAGCATGTCTAAGTTGTTGTGATTGATTGGTTCCATTAGTCTAGGAACCCTTGGAAGTGCTTGTAAGACTTTGGCTTGTGATCGATCTCTTGGAAATCCCCATTGAAGGTAGACTAGACTTCGTGACTTTTTACATTATTACAAAGAGATTTTGCCAATCGAGCCAAGCAGGCCACATAAATAAAAATTTATTATAATTAATAAACTCTATTAATTAAAGGGTTGGGAGCTTGACTCTAAGTAAAAGCTTCTTGTAATATCACAAGATTACAAGATATTAATTAAAGGGTTGGGAGCTTGACTCTAAGTAAAAGCTTCTTGTAATATCACAAGATTACAAAATCCAATCACACTAATGTCAAACAAAACATTGAAATGAACAAATGCATTTATTAGTCTTAAAATAAAATTATAACAACACCATCTCTTCTTATCAGCCCTTCGAAACTTCAATTGTAAATAAATCAAATTTACAAGCAAATAAATAAACAAAAGGCTCAGATGAATTGTACCAATCTGAAAAGTAATAATACCATATTCTTATCAGCTCCTACAAATCTTAATTATTCTATTGATATCTTTCCCTCATTGATCTCTTACCCTAATTCACTTTAAGATAATGTTCCAAAACTATACTTAGACATCAAAGTTACGCTTGGACGCCATCAATCTTCAAAATCAGTACAGTGCTTGATGTAATGGGTCTACATGCCTTCTTGTATTAGGTAAACAATTTGCAGGTGTTCTATAACATCATTCAGGTACGTAACATGTTGACAAGGAGCGGCTGCAACGTGCTTTATAAATAACTCCCATTTATATGCCTCAACAAATATTTTGGTGATGTCCATCTCCATTCGAATTAATAATATATTTGTACAATTCTTTTACGGAAACTGTGCTACTATATTGTCTATCAGAATTGTCATATTGAAAAAATTAATATAATCACATGTTTTAATAGAGGTGTTGATTTTTGTAGGAACGTTTATGAAATCTAGGGTACTGTTTTTTATGTTAGTACATAAAGTTGTAGATTTTTTTAATTATTATTTTTAAATCAATTAAATTGATAATTATTCATCAGATTAATGAAATGAAATGTGAAAAGGAAGATATTAGTAAAAGTACGTTGTATATATGTTGTTTTAACTAAGTCTATGTAAAATCTTGAATTTTCTGCCATAAATCATTATTAAAAGCATTGTTGTTTTTGTTAGTATTTGCTTCGAAAACAAGACAAGCAAAGAGACTCTGAATCAAGCATTCTACAGGCATAAGGATCTGAACATTATTCTAATTAATTCTATTGTTGAAATTTTAATGAAATAAAATAATTAAAAATATAACCTAAGAATAAGTATTCTAAGAATTGTTGAACTATCATAGTAATATTACTTTGGATACAAACATTTCTGAATAAATACTGTTATATCAGTGATTACTCATTTGTTTATAGTCTTAGTCTTAGATTATCTGTTATGAATTTATTCAAATTATCTATTGTTTTGTTAGTCTTTTCATTCCAATCGAACTAGCCAAAGAAATAAAATAGATATCATGAAATTTCAAATATAAATCTAAAAAGGTGATCAAGAATGTGATCTGAGTCATTGATTTAAAATTAAGAGCACAATAATTTCAACAACAAAAATTCTCCATTCTCATAGATATGAAAGTCTCTTTAACATTAATTTTAGTAATTTGACATTATTCTATTCATCATATTAACACCAAGACCCCCCAAAAAAATTATTATATCTGGACTATCAAGATTTTTTTTTAATCTTTACCTGAACTATCAAGATATTTATTGATACTAATTTAACTATCAAGATTTTTATTTTCCACCCAATCTCTGAAAAGAATGCGGATTGAATTGGAAGATGTAATGTTCACATGCATGTCACTTTCTTATTAAGCACGCGCAATCTATCAGTAGTGAAGAAGTAAGAGCCACTTGCCACTGATTACACAAGGAGACTTCAAATCCAAGAATTCTCTAAATCTGTTTGAAGGAGACGACTGAAATGCAAAATTAATACTTAAAAATGACAAGTGGAAAACGACGTGACCTATGACACAGCATCCATTAGCAAGAAAGAACAAAATGCTTTCAGGGCTTAATTGAGACAATTCACCCATGTCCTAGTTGATCATTTATGATGGTGGGGCTGACTGAAAATTATAACCAAGAGCTGGCTCACAGAACTCAAAAGTGTAATTGCGGTAAGACATTGTAAATTTGAGGGAAATGTAAGTTGTTACTAGGTGTAGCTGTAGTAAAGGATACTAGGATATAGTGTGAAGTGAGGTCGGATTTTAAGCATGTTTGTTTTCTTATTAATGAATTTTAAAGCAAAGTTATAAATTAATGGCATTGGCTAATCTCCATACAAAATGTATCAAAAAAAATCATTGTGTTTTTTATTTTTTAAATTTAGTCAATCGTGCAATTTGTAGGGTGGATAGTTGAATCCTAAATTAATTAGATTGGAATCAATTTCAATTGGCTTTTGATGATTCTGAGAATGGGAATTGGGTTATGGGGATTGGATTGAGGAAGATAAGGGGTGAGAGGGGGGAGATGGAGGGCAGAAAATAATTTATATAAATAAAACAATAAATTATAAAATGTAATATAAATGAAAAATTAAAAGTGCATTGGATTAAGCTCGATATATTTTTATTAAATTGATTTTTTAATGGATTTGCAAGATAACCAGAGGGAAATGTGGTGGTAGGGTTGAGAGAGGAAGAAGAGGAGGAGAAGATGGAGTTTAAATATATGGAAAAAACTATTATAAATAGTAGAGATCTGATTATTATTTCATGTTGAAAGTTTAAGAATTAGCTAGATGAATGTTTCTAAGTTAGTAACTTTACTTTTTTCTCTAGATGTTTGAATCTACACAAACATTCAAATGAATTTATTCCCAAACTATAAAATGCATTGTTCAAGTCAAGGGAATGAAGTAATAGAAGTTCAATTAATTAAATCTTTCCCTTGAAATTTTAATGTTCAAATATGCTTTAAAACTATCAATATTTCTAAATCTCTTTTTAGGGAGTTTCTTGAATTGCGAGGCATGTAAGAATTAGATGTTTTCAAAAAACTCAAAGAATATTACTTGCAATGTTTAAAAAGATATAACTATGATTTTTCATTATTGAGTTGGCCTTGTAATAAGAACTCCATCATAAACCTACAAAATTAAAGAATTATAAAACTAGTAATGTGTGTCACATATTTAAAACATATACTAAGTACAACTCTAAATAAGTGGAAATAGTAGTAGATCTTCGAATATATGAAAGATTTGATAGACTTCCCCTCAAAATAAAAATCCCTATGAATTACCAATCTATACTATAATTCATAAAATGGTTTTTAGTGACATGCATACCCCTTTTTTATTTTTTCCAAAAACTATAAGAAAAAAGGAGGAGAAAATGTCCAAACATGGTAATACCATGTATACATGGTATATTTAAGATCTAAAACAACATATGTATTTTATGGTTGATGTATATTTTATATTTTTGAAGTACTAGATAGCAGCCAAAAGGATAGGAGGCTAACCCCGTAACCTCCCAATCAAACTAACCTAATACTAGTTTTATACTTTCAAAAACAAATAAGTTCTAGATCATAACTATCAAATCCAGCACTTATATATATACCTCCCAATCAAACTAATGGATACCAGTTTTATATATATATATATATATATATATATATATATATATATATATATAAAGTAAAACTATGGAAGGCAACAAGTTGAGGGTGATTAACAACATAACAATAAAATGTAAAAAGATAACTAGGTCTAGCTGCCCTCATTCAGTTTATAGCTTAAATTATTATTTTGTTAAGTAACTAAATATCGTAGATCATATTATTGTGAGTATAAGTGACATATTATTATGAAAATTATTTTATTTTACTCTATGCCTTGACTATTATATGTATTTGGAAGATGAAGCAAATGAGTGATAAAGGTGTCCATGCATATGTAAAATATGCATGGAGGTTTGTTAAAACAATTAAATTAAATGGTTTATTTGATTTATTGTTATATGTTCATACTCATCAAGAATAAAGGGCATGTGCTATATTGAACATATAAAAACAATAACTAACGTAATCATAATTTTAGGTCTCTTGAGGTGTGTAAAAATTTATATTGTATTTATTTTATGTGACTTTGGTTGGTTGTTTGTAAATTTGATTAATTGTTTTTAATTTATTATTCTGGATATAAATGATCATATGTATTTATTTATTTTTATATTAAAGTGTTTTGTTGGAAAAGTAAAGTAATTGAGAGGAAATGTTGAATTCTAGAATTGTGATACTTATGCTTTAAAATATCTAATTTTGAATGGAAGTGGAAAAAGAATTTTGATTTAGGATTTGTCCTATAAGAATAAAATGCTCTCTTATTTAGCATATATTTTTCATTATGAAACTTGGTTTTCAATAAACATATGAGAGAAAATAAAATAAAATAAAAATTAGTGTCTTCTTGAAAAGACTTTTTGTATAGGAGATTGAAAGAAAAAAATTGTTGAGGCTAAAGTATTAGATTTACTTAGAGTTATCTTCTTTCTTTCAGATTTGAACAGTTATATCTCTTAAATTTATAACCACTGCTCAAAGTTTGGAAAAAGATATATCAAGCACGTGTATGTATGTATGTATGTACACATATATAGATATGCACATATATACATATAGATATAGATTTTGATTTTGATTTTGATCTTGGTTTGGATGTGGATGTGGATGTAAATTGTGTACACACATACATATGTATGTATATGTATATATACATACATATCTATGTATGTATGCATGTATATATCTATGTATGTATATGTGTCTATATATATACATATTTAAATGTGTGTGTGTGTAATGCACTTTATCAAAACTTTCTAGAAGTGCTTATCTTATTCTTTTTCAAGAAAATAATTAATCATATTGAATAGAATGTAGACTTGTGTCCATAAAAAATATTACCTTAATTTAAGTTATAATTTTTTTGATTAATTTTTTATTGTGTAGTTTGTTGAACTAGGTGAATTTTAATAATTTGGAGCCCAAACCTTTAAAAAATTATCCTAAAACTAAAATATTATATCCATAATTATGTGTAGATATTGAGGGAAGAATGTATCTATATACATGTAGGATTTGATATTTATATTTTGGAGATCCATTAATGGGGTAACTTATGCATCAAAATAATCTTTTAAAAAAAGAGATTTTATTCATAGAACAATTTTTACTTTCATGGGATACATTATTTTGTGTATAAACTATACATTCACTTCTAATGGATAATTGCATAAATTAGTCATCTTACAATATGTGGTAGGAAAGATTAGGAGCTCAAGGCATCAAGTGTATAAATCTAATTGTAGGACCCCAAGAGCTTGTATGAAATTATACAATATCTAAGATACATAAACCTAGATTATAATAATAATACAAAGCTAATAAAATGAAACATTTGAGGAGAATATACACAAAATCTAAGCATTAATTAATGGAGAAATATTTGAAGTATCTTTTCAATTTAATAAATATTATCTAATGGTAGTTATTGTTCATATTAAAGGTCTACATAACTCTAACTTAGTCAAACAACAATCAATTATCACAAGCCTTATCCTTGTCTTCCTCATTTTTTCTAGATGTGTATGATATTTCATGCACACATTAAAGGTCTACATAACTCTAACTTAGTCAAACAACAATCAATTATCACAAGCCTTATCCTTGTCTTCCTCATTTTTTCTAGATGTGTATGATATTTCATGCACACTCATCACTACATTTTATTTGAAAAGTATATAGGTTCCTTTTCCATTTAATTATTTCCTTTTGTTTACCCTTTTCTCTTTATGAGATCCCAAACCCTAAACTTTTCAAGGGCTTAGTCTCATATTTCTTTAGAGTTCAAGTCTCTCCTTTCTTTTCTTTTCTCTTTTTGAGATCTCATGACCCTAATCCTTGAGTAAAAGTACAAAGTTTTGTCACACTTTTATAAACCAAAAGGGTGACAACAACCAATTTATTCAACTTTAACAATATAAAAGGCATTTATGTTTAAAAATTAAAGATGATGTAAACATATGACATAAGTAAAATTGGATTAAGCTTATGACTATAATTTTTATTTAAAAATATTAAGAATGTATTTTTATTTTTATTTTAAATTGAAAGTTTATTTTTTAATAGTTGAAAAATGTTGACAATATAAGGTTTAGTTCCCACTAAATAAATATATGCAAACGATCTTTTTTTCTCTGATTTTATGTTATAGTTGACATGTATAGTTAGTGCACCAAAAAAATTGGTTTCTAATTTTTATTTTCTTTGTAAAGTTGAACATATAAAAAATTGACCATTTTTTAACCTGCCAAACTTTTCCTATCAAATCTACACCTTTTTGAAAAAAATTACATCTTCTTGAAAAAGACACTCTCCTCTAGTGCTAATAATTCTTTTTTTTTAATCATATAATTTACTATTTTTTTTAAGAAGCATCTTCTTGAATGTTAAAATATCTTCTTTCAATATTTTGAAACTTTAACATATTATAACTAATAAAAACACTATGAAATTTATATGACTATAATCTTGAATTTGAGATCTACAAAAGTATATTTCAATTTTTTGAATAAACTTAAGTTTTGATAGAGAAATAAGCCTTAGAAATGATAATTTTCAAAAATATGCACTTTTTTCTTGTGTGGTTGCCACATAAAAGGTTTTGGTCAAACATGGTTTGGCTAGAACATGTCCATTTCAACCATCTTCGATTGAAACTAGGGCCGAATAAACACATTCGAATGGGGAATGATCCCTTAGGATCATATAAATAAATTTATTTTTAAATAATTTTTAATTTCATATTAATTGAACCAAAACTAGCAAAAATCAGCCAATTTTTGGAATATAATCATTTTTAAAGCAATTTTTTTCCATAGTTTTATGGATTTGAAAAGGCAATTACAAAGGATGATCAATAAAGTTTTTATTTTTCCAAGTTGTTTTTATACTTTAATTTCTTTGAATTGAAGCATTATTATATGTAGCTTCCTAAATTAAATTTTTCCTTTGTAGATTAAAGTATTCAATAGGGAATAGGGGTGTAGATTAAGGAAATATGATCAAATAACAGATGGAAAAATGAAAGGTCAAGCAAAATGTAATCAAAACCAACTTACTAAAGTTCAAAAAGAAACTGTTAATACTCAAGAGGATGAATTTCAAGTAGGGGAACAAATTGATAGTTCTCAAGGTAGAAACATATCATTTGGCATAGGAAATTTGATGGATATGAATGATGATATAATTTTTTGTCAAATTTCAGCTGAACATATTGTATTTTAAAGCACCATTAAAACACATTACAAAAAAATTGGGATGAATATTTCAAAAATAAAACTATATCTAGAAGAGAAAAACTATTTGTCAGGTTATTTAGGAAAAGAGAGATGGCTCATTTTTTGGAGTTCTTGGGTGTTGATAATAGGAAAAAGCTATGTGCATAATACTAGCTGAAAAATAATTGAAAATTTGTAAGATACCTTAAACAAAATTAGCACCACAACTCGAGGAAGCGATTTAAGAGTTGCATGTAAAGCATTGATGACTATAATATCTAGTAGGAAGTTGACATAGATTTTTTTTAAAGTACATGCAATTTCTTATTTACTATAGATATCTACAAGAACTATTCAAATATATAGGAGGTGAAATATGTTAGATGAAAACATTGCAAAGAATTGGGTAAATATTTGTAGAATTCCTTAAAAAGACAAAATTTCTCAAGATGTCAAAAGATAGGTCATTGAATATTGGACCATATGCTCTCATGTTTCTTTCAATAGAAATGATACTACAAAAATTAAGGGTATGTGTAGGATCATGGTGGGCCAAATTATACCCTTAAGTGGCAATTGAAAATCAACAAATTAGGTATATATCAACTTGACATGCAATTTTGAGGTAGTTATGAAAATTATATTAAAAATTTATAAGAATAGAATCTATAGGAAATTGAATTTAGTTTCTAAACTACTAGGCCTTAACTAAAAATAATTTAAATTAGTTAGTCAAACATCTATATTTTAATGCAGTACTACAAAAATTGCAAGACAAAAAAAAGAAGTAAGTGTATGTCTGACCACTTTAATCACAATCATATAATAATATTTTTTTATAAGATTCAATAAATAAGAAGTCAACTCATGCTTGATGTGAGGAATACTTTTGGGTATTTTTATTCCAAAAAAAATCATTAATTATGAATTTTCTGCTACAACATTTTTAGAAGAAAAAAATTCTCATGTCTAGCCACCTTAACTAATTCAAAACATTACCTAATTTTATTTTTTATTTTAATAGGAAAAGAACAGAATATGATGCAACTTTCAAATTAAAAAACTATTTTATGGTTGAAAGTTATAGCTATTTTCAATCAGTGTGTAAATTAGCACTTTATAGATATCTTCATTTGAAAATAAGTAACAATTACCTATCAAACTCATATTCTGACAGTAATTATATCACTAGAAAGATGAGAGAATCCTCAAGAAGCCTTTTTCATTTTAACAAATTTTGTCAAATTAATAGTCGACGGGTACCTCCTCAAAGTTTGGAAGTCGCCTAAATGGGGAGAAATCACATTTTTTGAGTTGACCAAGGAGGCTTGGTAATTACCAAACTTAATCAGATACCTAATATATCGGGTATCTGATATAACAAATACTCGATATCTCCCTCCTAAATATGTAAAGGAATCAAATTGAAAATGTAGAGTGGAGATTGAAGGTTGAGGAAGGGTCCTCATTATCCCATCCATAATCCATGTGCGGTGTTCTAACTATTACAAATGGTTTTTTTTTTTGTGTGTTATAATGTATTCATAAATAATACTTTATTATATTATATTATATTATATTATATTATATTATATTATATTATATTATATTATATTATACTATATTATATTATATTATATTATATTATAATATATTGCATTATATTAATATATTATTATATATTAGTTTTAATATAATATATTCTATTATTTTATATTGAATTATAATATAATATGAATTAGGTTATATCATATTATATTATATTCTAATATAAAATAAATTATATTGAATGATATGATACAACATATGTCCCTAAGGGTCCTAGGACCCCTAGGGACATATTCCAATTGATCTTATGGATCAAAAAGGGTTCATAGGTTAACCTATGACCCCTTTTCATGCAAACGAGCAATTAGAATATCTCCCCAGGGGTCCTAGGACCCCTACAGACATATGTTGTCATGGCATGTGTCAAAAGGGATCATAGGTTAACCTATGACCCCTTTTGACCCATACAATCAATTAGAATATGTCCCTATGGGTCCTAAGACCCCTAGGGACATATGATGTCATGAAATGTGTCAAAATGGGTCATAGGTTAACATATAACCCCTTTCGACCCTTACAATCAATTAGAATATGTCCCTAAGGGTCCTAGGACCTATAAAGACATGTATTGTATTAATCATATATGTTGAAAGAGATCATACGTTAACCTATGACCCCTTTTGAAACATATGACCAACACAACACATGTCCCTACAGGTCCTAGCACCCTTAGGGACATATTCTAAAGGGGTCCTATGACCTCTAGGGACATATGTTGTCATAAAATGTGTCAAAAGGGGTCATAGGTTAACCTATGACCCTTTCAACCCATACAATCAATTAAAATATGTCCCTAGGGGTCCTAGGACCCCTAGGAACATAACTTGTCATCAATTTTTTTTAAAGGGGTCATAGGTTAACATATGACCCCTTTTGACTCATACAATCAATTAGAATATGTCCCTAGGGGTCCTCTGAGGACCCCTAAGGACATATGTTGTCATCAAATGTGTGGAAAGCATTCATAAGTTAACCTATGATGCATTTCAACCCATACAACCAATAAAAATATGTCCCTAGAGGTCGGGCATATGTTGTCATCAAATGTGTTGAAACCTATATGATCAATACAACATATGTCCCTAGGAATTCTTGGACCCCTAGGGACATATGTTTTCATGAAATTTGTTGAAAGGGGCAATAGGTTAACAAGTATGACCCCTTTCAACCCATACGATTAATTCAAATATGTCTTTTAGGGTCCTAGGACCCCTAGTAACATATGTTGTTATCAAATGTGTTGAAAGGGGTCATACATTAACCTATGACTCCTTTAAACCCATATGATCAATTAGAATATGTCCTTAGGGGTCTTAGGATCTCTAGGGACATATGTTGTCATCAAATGTGTCAAAAGGGGTCATAGGTCAACCTATGATCCCTTTCAACTCATATGATCAATTAAAATATGTCCCTAGCACCCTAGGGACATATATTGTCATCAAAAGTGTTGAAAGGGGTCATAGGTTAACCTATGATCCCTTTCAACCCATACGATCAATACAACATTTGTCCCTAAGGGTCCTAGGACCCCTAGGGATAGTTATTGTCATCAAATGTGTCGAAGGGGGTCATGTAGGTTTACCTCTAACCCTTTTTGACCCATGCGATCAACACAACATATATCCCTAGGGGTCCTAGGACACCCAGGGACATATTTTGTCATCAAATGTGTCGAAGGGGCCATATGTTAACCTATGACCCCTTTTGATATATACGATCAAGTAAAATATGTCCCTGGGGGTCCTAGGACCTCTAGGGACAAATGTTGTCATCAAATGTGTCAAAAGGAGTCATAGGTTAACCTATGACCCCTTTCAATCCATACGGTCAATTAGACATATGTTATCATCAAATATGTCAAAAGGGATCATAGGTTAACCCATGATCCCTTTTGACCCATTCGATCAATATAACATATGTCCCTGGGGGCTTCGGACCCATAATGACATATATTATCACCAAATGTGTCAAAAGTGGTCATAGATTAGCCTATGACCCCTTTTTACCCATACGATCAATACAACATATGTCGCTAGGGGTCTTAGGACCCCTAAGGACATATGTTGTAATTAAATGTGTCCAAAGGGTCATAGGTTAAACTGTGACCCCTTTTGGCCCATACAATCAATTATAACATTATAGAATATAATTTATATTATAATATAATAGAATAGAATATATTATATCAAAATATATTATAATATAATATAATATAATAAAGTATAATATGAATATATTATAACATAAACAAAAATACCATTTGTAATCGTTAAAACACCTCGCATGAATCATGGAGGGGATAATGACAACCTTTCCTCAACTTTCAATCCCAACCCTCCATTCTCCATTTGATTCCTTCATATATCTAGGCGAGAGATATTGGGTATCTGATATATCAGATACCCGATATGCCTTGCTAGCTTATTTTTTTCTTTGGTATTAGGATTGGAGGAAAAAAGTTAGAGTGAATTTCAAATCACTTTTGGATATTTTTTGACTAGTTTTTTTTCCACATCATTAGTTTTTGGCCTACCATTATCCTACACATACCCTTAAAGATAAGAAGACATGTATAGAAATTGAACATCCAAAATATTTTATAGATATAACATAAAGTGAACTATTTTCAATGTTCTAGCAAGGACTTCCTAATTTAAAAATATGTCAAAGAATGTTTGAGAGGTTGTGTCCTTTTTTTGTATGCATAAATAAGGTATGTGAAACTTTTTTTTGAAATCATATTGAATTTTATCGATACTTTTAATCATATAAGAAAATTTATGATAGTACTTAAACCAAATATGGTCATCCCTAGAAGTACAACACAAATAATGAAGTCAATATTATGCGATAAACTAGATAATTTAGATGAGTTCAAAGTACATTATATAAAAAATCATCGCAATGATTGTGGAGATTTGCATAAATTCTCGTTATAATTTGAGAATATTGATGATTCAACTCCAATTTTTCCAAAGAGATTTGATTATGAGACATCATGAACTAAGATAGGAAATGAATCTACAAAAAATTGTTTTGAAGGAGAATGAATTGTCCTACATTGAGTTTATGACCAAATTTTGTCCTGTGATTTATCCACATATCCAACATTGTTATGATGTATAATGACAAGCTAAATAGTTTTGTGATTAAAAAAAAAATACCACCTAGTTGTGTTCTTTTAATTTTAAATTTATCTAAGAAATATACATTTTCTCCTCAATCATATATTCAAGCCCAATAATATCATTCTAAACAAGTTGCAATATTTGTGCAAGTGACCTAAAGACACACAAAATTTTATTTGGATTGGATAGAAATTTTAACCAAAATTAATATATTATCATCAAGGAGGTTCATCTCTATATCAGTGATGATAAAGTTCATGACAGGAGCTATGTACTTGTTTGTTTTGCAATGTATTTTTAGGATCATATAAATCATGGGGTGAATACTTCAGCACACTAGATTTGGTGTGATGTTTGTGCAGGTAAGTATACATGTATTTCAATTCAAATTTAAATTTATAACTTATGTAAATAAATTTTATATTTAATGGTGTTATAAGTACATGCATATGTGCATGTACAACTTTATTTCTTGCATGATAATTTAAATCTATAAAATCCTTTAATTAGTTGGTCATGCAACATGCTAGAAGCAATGTTAAGTTTCTATGGAACTTCTTTGAAAGTGGACATGAAAAAACAAAGCATGTGTAAATTAGTATGCACTTTGGAAACATGAACATGTAGGTACAAAAATAGTGTTCAAACTTATATATATCTTACATCCATTTTCTTTATTTAATGATCTAACTTTCATATAAATTATGTACAAGTAAAATGATAGAAAGTGTGAAGAAAATTATTGAATGGTGCCAAGGTCATTTTACTAGTCGAGACATCTAACACATTAAACATTATATTTAGAATGTGAAAGGTAATTTATATAAACTTTTCAATTAATGTTTAATTCATTTTGAATCATGGTGTGTTTTTCACTGAAATATCACATGTAAGTTTTGTGTTCTATAAATGTGCATTTATTTATTTATATTTCATATTCAAGTAAAAAAGATAGATTGATCTAATCCTTATAGTTTTCAAAGAATTGGTTGTATTAGAAGTTTACATCAAGTGATGACTACAGGATAACACACACCTCCATTTCTTCAAGAGAAAAATCATGCTCTTTTGTCTACTACATTGGGAACAATCCAATGAGTGAAAATGTGAGAATATTGTAAATCAATATGTTTCACAATGGGATATGAAGGAAATAATCAAAATTCCTCCTTTTGAAGAAAATGAATTGACATTAAGGGCATGTTTGGTTACTGGAATTCAATGGTCCAATAGGAATTGAAAATTAGAATTTATTTCTAATTCTCTATTTGGTGCATGGAAATGAAATAGGGAATTGGAATTCATATTCCCATTTTGACCCCAAAATGAGCATTTATCTATTTTAAAAAATACCTTTTATTGAAATTGGCTATTCCTATTCTCAATCTAAATTTTTTTAAATTAATATTTTTAAGTTCCATAGTTAAGAGGAAAATCCCACTCATTTATAGTTACAACATCCATTCACATATTGAATAAGATATTACTATTATCAAATGTGATGTTATTATGATCATCCATTCACATGTCCCATGTAAGGAGACCAAATTATTAAAGAAGTTATACATAGTGTTGCTAGAGTCTAAGGTGCAACGCTATAATTTTCACCTTCTTTTATTGATGTCACCATAATTAGTACCATGAAAATTGATGGTTGAATCTTTATGCCTATATTTTCTCTCTAAAGAATTGTAGACAAAATAACTTTGGGATTAGAGAAAATTGAGTGTTGAATTGGGTTTTTATAAAAGAAGGATTATAGATTATTAGATGGAGTATGAAGAGTAAGGAGAGGTTGTATGTAGGCATTTTTTTCACCCAAATTGCTACTCTATATTGTTTCTCAATTTAAAATCAATATTATTGTTACCTTTTGTATGTTTGCTGTCCAATATGATTGGATTTCTTTAGAATTTCATAGATTAACACAATAGTCATTGTTTAGGTGAAGAAATCTATTGAGCAAAGTATCTTGGAAAAGGAGATATAGTCTCATTAAAAAATGCTTCTCCAAATGGAGTTGAATTAAAGCTTGTTGATCTAAATTTCTAGGAGACAAGTAAATAAATTGAGTATCTCTGACAATCTCAAGTTTGGACACCACTACGAGGCTGAATTTTGGTTTCCATTGGAGCCACCACATAAAATGTAGCACGTACTCAATCGCATTCATCTATTTCTTCTTCCTCCACCCTTATTCAAATTCCATTTTTGTACAACCAAACATGTGATTAACATTCAAAATCAAATTATAGGTGAACCAAATAGGATGAAATTGCAATTCCCAATCCCATTTTCAATTCTAATTTCTAATTTCTATGCTAGCAATCAAATAGGCCCTAACATTCATGATCCTATATATTCAATTGACTAAGAAAGAATTTCTAATATAGTTGTTATAGGTGTGTGCATATGTATATGTATGTTGTTTCGATTAATTTTAATGTAAGACAAGTGATGATCAAACTTATTTATCTAATTTTTTAATTTAAAAATTACTTCCATTTGTACATAGGAGATATTTTTGTTATGGTTTTGTAACTTGATAATGCGGAAAATATAGGCTATTATCTACTAGGATGCACAAAAGAAAATTACAAGTTGTCAGAAGTGACTATAGATGGTGATGGACAATCATATCTAACTAGTGCAATTTTCATTCAAAGAACATATTATCAACAACTAAAGATAGACAAAAAAGTTTACATTATGGTTGCCTAATTATAGAGACAAATTTTTAAATTGAGACATTACCAAAAAGAGAACATGGAAACCAATAGTGGAGGTTTCCTATTGAAGAAAATGAAAAACTTTTGGAGATAATAAACGATGGAGTGGATCTAGAGTATATGTATGAAAGCCTCTAGCCTATAATTTTTTTTTTTTTTTGTAGCTTGAACATATATTTTAAACTATATGTGAAGTTTTGTTTTGGATGCATGTTTTGATATAGTATTATGTATGCTTCCTTCAATTATGCATGCTTCGATAATTTTCTTGGTATAATTATGATATATATCTATTTTTGATGTATGCTTTGACATGCATGATAAATTATCTAAATGTTTTAATATTTTTTAAATTTGTATACGTTATGTATGCTCAAATGTACCATATGTTTTAATTTATGGTTTGATGTATATGCTCTAAACTATGTATGATTTTATTGCAACGTATGTTTATATTGGGCAATTTCATGTTGCTTAAGTGGAAACCTTAGGGCAACCCCTTTTCAACATCTTTTTAAGACATCCATTTTTTGCATCCCCTTAAGACATTAGTTCAAGATTTCTTATTTATGAAAAATTAGTGATAACAAACTACTTTTATGTACATGTTATATCTATTTTTTGATGTATTCTTTCACATGCATGCTAAATTACTTAAATATTTTCATATATTTATGTAATTTTTTATATGTTCTTGTGTATTTTTTGATGTACCATATGTTTTTATTTATGATTGATGAATATGGTTTAAAATAATGTAAGTTTTTATTTCAATGTATAGGTTTTTATTTGGGAAGTTCATATGTTTATTAAGATGACCCCTTAAGACAACCCCTTACCAATAACCTCTTAAGACATTCCCTTAAGATATTAGTTCTAGATTGTCTATTAGTTCTAGTTCAATTATTTATGAAAAATTAGTGAATAAACTACTATTATGTACATGTTATATCTATTTTTTGATGTATTTTTTGATATGCATGCTAAATTATTTAAATGCTAAAGTTCATGAACATGTTCTAATGTAAAAAAGAAGTAGATAATGAAAATATGGACATTCATAAGATGAACATGTGTGCATATAATATGAATATAAAAACATGAAAATCCTAATGTACACAAGTAGTCTAAATTAAAATAAAATTATCAACATTGTTAACATCAATATATAAACATGAACATTGTAATGTACACAAGTAGTCTAGACTTAAAATGAAAATATCAACATTTTAACATGAATGTGTAAACATGAACATCACAATCTTCACAACTGGTCTAGACTTAAAATAAAATTAACAACATTTTTAACTTGATCATCGTAACGTACACATGAATATATGGCATAAAATATTTATAATGTATATAAATTGGACATACAAAATAACATGTGAATGAAAAACATGTACATGAACTCATGAAATTGTATACATGAAATATATGAGATAGCATGAAAATATGAAAGTCTCTAGAATGGTTATGCAAAAAATTTGCAACTTACAAAAACGCTTAAGTTCAAAAATGTGGTATAACATGGGAACCATTTTTTGCATATGCAATATTAAAATTTGAAAATGAGACCTTCGGATTCTATGTCAGATTCTATTAGAATATTGCCTATTTTTATCTTCAAAAACAACTTTAAGACCTGATCAAGGAAGAGGTATACAAAAATGACTCACAAGCTTATAATTGAAACTTAACTATCAGGCGATTTACCAAAGATGTTAAAATAGAATATATAACTAATAACAATTTGAAAGGCCTTATTTGACTGGTAAACACTCTTATTGTGTATAGGCTTGCATAAATTTTTCACAATGAGGTCTTAGACAAGGAAGACAAGATATTCACTTAACAATCTCAAAATGAAAAGATGCAAATTGTAACCTATAAACAACACACACTCCTATAAGTAGGTAATAGTTGATTCAAGACAATAAAAAACAATGAAGCTTATAAATTATCCCTATCAATCATGCATTTATACAAAGATGTAGAAAGAAAAGAATGTTAAAAATCAATAAAATTCCCTTTCAAAAGATTCCAATATGATATATTTAGTCTCCGAGATGAGTTACAAAAATGTGCAAAAATTTACACTAAGTACAAAATATGCCACAAAATTATCCTCTACATAATCAAAACTAATAAATAGTGAGCCCAAAACTCACTAAGTACAATATCTCAACCACTTTGGTCAGAAGTAGGAAAATAGTGTTGGAAATATTTAGAATGACTAAGTGGGGGGTTAAATCAGTTATCCAAGGTCCAGATGTACAGATAAAACTTTTAAATGCTTAGTAGACCCATATCCATAAAATTTTATTATGCATGCATCCATTAGATCATATAAATCTTAAACTTTGTAGGTTACTATCCTAGGTCAAAACAACTTTGTAGAAATGTAAACATAAAACATAACACATTTGGCACAAGGATTTTACGTGGAGACCCAATTTGGGAAAAACTACCAGTAAGATGCTACTAATTCTAATTCTTCTAAAATGATACCCAGTAAAAGGCCAACCATATTAAAGGTTACAATACACACTATTAAGTGTGACCTGGTTAGAGGATTTCAATCACCCTATTAGGAGTGAACCTTGTTAGAGGGCTTCAGACCATTCACCGAGAATATCACCCAGTTAAATGATTTACAAATGAATTTTAGGTCAACCTTAATCCAAAGGATTTACCTTAGACTGATACAATGATTAGAAAGTAATAGTAAGGCTTGACCTAATAAAAAATTACAACTCCCGTGTGAATTACATATCTATGTTTCTGTCCTCCATTCTACTTGTCTTTCACATACTTCATCTCTGATAGCTTGTTCACCCTTCAAGCATTCATACTCTTAAGGCTTCTTTCTTTGCTTGCCAATTGTAGTCTCTTCTATTTGGCCATTGAATGAAGTAATACCCTAGACTCCTTATCTTCCTTAGGTTCTCACACATGACAACCTTTGTTTCTGACCAACTCTCTCTATAAATAGACATTTAAGATCTTTTTCCACTTAACCACAATTATCCATTTTAGGGTTAGGTAGGATTAGGTAGGATACAATAATTCTACCAATTTTTCTATTTGGTTCCTCTAGAAACTTCTTCCTCAATCTTTCTTGAGTTCTCTACAAAATGGTTTACCTTAAATTCTGAGCCACTAGTTCATTATAGTTATCTTCCACATGCTTCACACAATTAAAGAAAACAAAATATCTGGTTCAAAAGTCAAATCTATGATTTAACATGAATATTGGCACTCAACACTAATATGTTATCACTCGGCTTCGATAATGTTCTTTCACTTGGTCAACACTAGTTTACTCGGCTAACACTAAAGTTTATTGATGCTTGGCATTAACTAAACTTTACTCGACATATACTGACAATCACTCAGCTTGTACTGATTTTCATCTTTGCTCGGCACCTCTTTTTTTTCACTTGGCTTCCATTGATTTCTACTCAACTTGCATTGACTACTTGGCAAGGCTTGGTAGACACTTTTCATACTTGATCTTCTTCTCGTCTTAACTTTCAAGTAATCTTTCATTTTAGAATTTAAGTAGATAAACAATTCACTATAGTATCAATGTCTTACTTGGTCTTAGGGCTTCTTTTACATGCCAAATAGCTCAACCTTTCTCTAGGTGCTATAGTTATCTCCTCTTCTCAAATCCTCTTCATCAATCAACTAAATGATAGTTTTCAAACTAAAAAGTAATTGTCTCACCAATAGGTAGTAAGTTTGATATCATTGAAAAAATCATGATTGTTCCATTATAGGTTCTGCACTTCAAAATGATTTTATATCAACAATCTCCCTCTTGGGCATTGATGGCAAACCAATACCAACAACAATACCAAAAAGAAAATAAATCTTTGAAATTTTTCCCTCTATCAGTATAGTATATGTCCTTCCTTTGTGTAGGGTAATGTAAACTTTGTCAAGTTCCTTTTATTGTATCTTCTCCTTTTTGACTTATATCTCCCTCTTTCTAATTACTCAGGTATTTATCTCTGATTTCTCTATTCTTATATCTCCCTTGGTACTTTCTCCCTCTTACTAGGTAGATGTATTTATTTTAGTCATTTTTCCCTCAATAGGGTATGTATCTCCCTCTTTGACAACAATGCCAAAAATTTGTCATCTCTGTATGTAGATATAATCAATTTTAGATTCTTCCTCTATCACATGTCATGTGACTATAGATCTTCCAATTCAGCTCCTTCATTACTTTAGGAAACTCCTAAAGTAACGTACATTATATCAAGTTGTAGGATACAACCTTTAGCTTAGTTGATGTAGGTCACTACTCATGCTTCTCAAGTAGCTTTGGATAGGGTTATCACCCCTAGTTTACCTCTTAGATACTCATGAGCATCTTTAGGTAATTCTTTTGTGAATATATCAGCTATCTACTCTTTTATATTCACATATTCCATCCTCGCTTATTTCTCTTTAACTAACTCTCTCAAGTAATGATACTTAATTTCAATGTGTTTAGTCTTTGTGTGCATCACAGGGTTCTTTGATATATGTATAGCAGTTATATTATCACAATAATTTACCATAGGTTTAGCAATTTTCTCCTTCATACCTTTGAGTAGTTGTTTGATCAATACGATGCTTGTACAATTTATTGTAGTAGCCACATATTCAACTTCAGTAGTAGATTGAGATATGTAATTTTGTTTCTTACTAGTCCAAGTGACCAACCTCTTTCCTAAGAAAAATGCTCCTCCACTAGTTCTATTTCTATCATCAATGTTTCTAGCCCAATCAACATTATTGTAGTCTCTCAACTCAAATTTCTCATTCTTCTTGTAGTAAATAGACCATAGTCTTTTATTCCTTTCAGATATCTCATTATTCTCTTAACAATCATCAAATTATTCTCCTTAGGATTAGCAGTGAATCTTGCAACAATCTCAATAGATAATGCAATGTCAAGTTTTCTATGCACTACATATTGTAATTTTCATATCATAAACTTGTACAATGTTTGATTCACATTAGCTAAATCATCATTCTTTGACAACTTGTCTCATGTCACCATAGGTGTGCTAACTGGTTTGGAATCTTCCAATCAAAAAAAATTCAATATTTCTTTAACATACTTAGACTGAGTGATGTATATACCATATTTCATCTTATATAGTTTCAAACCAACAAAGAACTTGATCTCTCCAAACATAAACATCTCAATTTTTTTCTTCATTTCTTTTACAAATGCCTTATAAAATCCATCTTGACCTCCAAATATGATATCATCAACAAAAATTTCAGCTAGTAAAATATCTTTACCTCCTTTTGTCTTTAAGTATAGATTATTGTTATCATCGGTTCTCTCCAATCCAATATTCATAAAATAGTTTTGAAGCCTTTTATATGATGTTGTTGGGGCTTGCTTTAAACCATATAAAGATTTGTTTAGTCTACATACCATGTTATTATTGTTAGCATCAACAAATTCTTTTGGATATTCTATGTAAACCTCTTCTTCTACTATACCATGTAGAATTGGTGACTTCGCATCCATTTGATAAACATTGAAACCTTTGTATGCAAAGTAAGAAAGTAGAGTTCTTACTCCTAATCTTATAATAGGGCAAAATGTTTCTCCATAGTCTATTCCTTCTTCTTGTGCATGCCCCTTGTAAACTAATCTTTCCTTATTTCTTGTGACTTCACCATTTTCAACTAACTTGTATATGTACACCCACTTGGTTCCAATCACATTCTTGTGCTCTAGTCTAGGAGCTAGAGTCCATGTCTTGTTCTTCTCAATCTGCTCAATCTCTTCTTTCATGGCTTTACTCTAGTCCACATTTTCTAAGGCATCTTTCACTATCTTAGGTTCATGCATTCTCAACAAACATGTATCACTCTTCAGTATATTTCTTCTCATTGGTCTAGCATCTTTATCTCCAATAATTTGTTTAGCAAGGTGATGTCTTTTGACATACTTTGACAATCTTGGTTCTACTCTACTTTTCTCATTAGATCTGTCAACTTTTGAATCACTATGTACTTCTCTATTAGATAATTGAACATCTCCTTCATGTACAGTTATCTTAGAATTAGAATGAGACTTAGCTTCTATCTGCAAATCAGTTCCTAACTGTATCTCAGTTTTTGAATGTGACTTGGCATTCATTTTATGTGACTTGGTAGTCACTGAAACTTGTTGTTGATTGGAAACTTGGTTTACACCATCTTCATTAGCAAACATACCTTCATAAAAATATACAAAATATTTGTATTCCTCTAGTTCCTTCATAGGTTCAGCCTCATGTACCTCTATTTATTCATTAAACTTCACATTTTCAATTTTCACAACTTTGTTAATATTAGTATTTAAACACTTATAAGCTTTACTTTTTTTGGAATAGACAAGGAACATACCTTCTTCACTTTTAGCATCTAATTTACCATTCCCTAAAATCCTTAATAATGTAGCACTTTCTTCAAAATACCTTAAAATATTTTACATTGGGTGAGTATCCATAACATAATTTAAAAGGTGTTAAATGAGTACCTTTCTTGACTTACACATGGTTCAAGGTATAGATAGGTGTACTTACAGCTTCTCTCCAGTATTTCAAAGTAATATTCTTCTCCATCATGAGTGTCCTAGCATAATCTATTACATATTTGTTCCTCCTTTCAACAATTCCATTTTTTGGAGGGGTCCTAGGTGCAAATTTCTATCTTTTGATTTCTCTATCATTACAGAACATCTCAAACATATTTGATGTAAATTCTCCATCTCTATTAGATCTCAGACATTTCAAGCTTTTTCCTGTCTCCTTTTCAACTCTAGCTAAGAACCACATAAAAAATTGGAAAGTATCAAATTTTTGTTTTAGAAACATAATTGTCATCATCCTAGAATTATTATCAAAAAATAGGATAATTTAATTTTCATCCTTGTAGCTTTACACATTAATCAATCCTCTTCATCAATCATCTAGATGATAGCCTTCAGACCAAAAAATAATTTTCTCACTAGCAGGTAGCAGGTGATTGTTTCATTACAGGTTTTACACTTCAAAACAATCCTATATCAATAAATAGGACCCAAAAATGAAGCCTAAACACCATGGAATAAGGAAAATAGATTGGAAAGAACCTTTCAAACCCATAAGGAACATAATAGTTGGCCTTACATACCCCTAAAATGCTCAAAATTCTCATAGAAGTTTTAAAAAATACAAAAAAAAGTCTTCATCCAAGTTATCCCTAGATCTGCTCCATATTTCTAGATATTTTCTCAATCCTTCAATATAAAATAAAACTCTTTAATTATACCCTTATATCTCCAAGAATAATTCAAAAAGCTTTAAAAGCTTCCCTAAATTTTCTCATGAAACTTTTAAAATTTGCTAGATGCTTGCACATGTTTGCAATTGATTCAAATATAGTCAATACATAATGAGTCTATCTCACTCCTTAATCCTCATACTCATGACACATGTCATATTTTCCTCATCAATCATAGTAATATATTCAAACCTCCCTTTTATTTATATTTTAGAATAACAAAAATATTAAATGATTTATAAACACACCATTTAATATATTTCTTTATATGATAAATATAAAGTATTAGAATAACACCTAGACTCCAAATATTTACCTAATCCACCCTTCCATGGCATACTTGGAAAAAGAATAAAAGTCTCATAAAATTCTTTGGACTTCAAAAGATAATGAGAAGGAACTAAGGGGTTTATATATTGTTTCTCTCAATCCTAAGACATTCATTTTCATTGTCCATAGCATTCAATCTGAAGAGCTTGAAACAATGAGATGTCATTGTTAGGTTTCTTGCGTTCAACTTCTATGTGTTACCTCTATATTACTCATGATTTTCTGGTGTAGGAGCACACCTAGGCTAACCTCTCCATGTCTACTATTTTTTCTTGTATTTGACTCTATCCAATTCAAGAAGAGTAGATTAGGTTGTTTTAAGACCTTAGAAGGTCATTTTCTATATGGGGTAAGTGAGTTAGTCATTAGGACTAAAGTCACACAAATAGCCAATGTTAGTTGTTGTTTAATTTTATTAGTGTTAGAAGCTTAAGGTGAGGTTAGGGGATTGAATGTGTTCTAAACACATTATGATGTTGTAACGATGTCATAGGTTCATTAATGGTTTTAGAGCCTCAAAATGTTGGAGGTTAGTAATCCTAAGAAATAGGATGATGGCAATTAAGGAAGATGCCAAATGTTGTCAAGAAGTTGTCATGACAACATTTGCAATTATTGCATATGTTGCATGCAACATAGTTACCTTGGATTCCCTTATGGATAGGGAGTAGGATATTGACCAATAGGTTGTATAATGATGGAGATGGCATCTACTATTAGAAAATACTTGAATCTTGTAGAAGGAAGCAAGTATTATAATAAATGGTAATAGTTTTGAGTGTGGAATATAGCTCTGCAATAGTGTTACAGTAATTTCTCAAGTTTTAGTAGTAACAGTGCCTTGAAATGGATTAAAAGACTTAATCTGATGATTAGATAGTGTTCTTTGATTAGTTTGGAAAGTTTCTCATTTTATAGTCAAGTTGATTTTAGTAGTTATAAAGTGTTGAATAAATTATTTTTGTTTGAGAGACCTTACTGGTTCTGTGTTGACCAATCTATATAGTTATGGCTCCCCCATGAAATCTAACCATGGGAAACACCTAAGAGTAGGTGGAAATTCTAGCAAAGTCATTAGTATATATATTTTTAGGATTAGGAGTCATGGAATTTTGGGGAGCTATTTTTACTACTAAGCCGTATGCGAGCAGACAAAGCCTGGTTAAAGGTATAGTTCCAGGTATGATTTCATCATATCCTACTATACTAAGAGGATTGAGACTATACCAATCCATTAGAGAAAGTTTTGAACAAGTTTTCCATAAGATTATAGTAAGTCCTAAAAACTAGGCCTATTAGCCCTATTTACCCTAGTTCATAGGAAGCCAATATATAGAGGTTGTTAGACCCTAAAACCTACAAAATATTTTATTAAATCCAAAATGGTACTAGATTTTGGGATTATTTTTCCAATTTTTTTGGAAAGTATTGAAAAGAAAGTGGGAAAAGTCATTGTTCAGGGCTAATTGGAACTAGGCCTAATTAGGCTTCATAGAGACTAAATCTTGAAATCAATAGGAAATAGACTTGAAGGTCTTTCCAAATGGATCCAAGAGGAGGTAAATAGAATGTTTTCATGATGACAGATACCCCTACAATAAAAAGTGGAGTTTTTGAAAAAGTAGAACTTAGAGTTTTCTAAGTGAAGGTGAAGGATTGTACTATCTAAAGGTGTTAGTCTTTCAAGGTTAAACAAAAGGATTAAGAACTCTTTGAGAAGAGTTGGAATTAGACTTAGTTAATCACCTAATCCAATTAGGACCTAGAGTATATTGGGTTACTGGAAGAGACAAGCTAGGTCTCTTCGTAGCAGTGCAAGAAAGCCTTAGAACACATACACCATATTGGTATAAGAGCTTGAATTGGTTAGGCTTGTGGTGGATGTTGCATCCTACTAAATTAGTGGGAGATAATACACTAATTGGAACTATATAAGATACAACCATGGTGACTAACATTCAATTAACCAAGAAGGTTGACAAACAAGAAGAAGATAACAAGTTGCTAAGGGAAAGACTAGCTCAAATGGATTAACTCTTGGGTGAAGTCCAAGACAAAGCTGATAAGATCAAGGAAAAAATTGATCAATAGGAAGAGAAAGAAGCAAGGGAGAAGGAAATGGAATTAGAGGAGGAAGTGCTAGCACTTAACCCTATTCTTCCTAAAGAGTCATTCTTAAAAGTATTGAAGGCATTGAGTGGCAAGGCTTTGAAGGGTGTGCCACTATTTTTAGTGGAAAATGGATCCAAATTTAGTTGTCGATTGGATTGATAACATTGAGAACCATTTTGAATTTTATGGTATCTTTGAGGCACACAAATTTATGGTAGCCAAGTCTAGGCTAAGAGGCTTAACTCTTACTTGGTGGAAGTTTGTGCAAACTAAGAGAGAAAATGATGAAAAAGGTCATATAGCTACATGGAAAGGCATGGTAACCAAAGTGAAGTAGACCTACCTTTCTAATGACTATGAAGTTCAACTTCATAGGAGGAGACAAAATCTTAGACAAAAAAATTTATATGTCCAAGCATACACTGAGGAGTTTCAAAATCTATGTTTAAGATCTAAGGTGGTTGATGAGGAAATCATCAAGCTTGCAAGGTACTTAAATGGCCTTAAGTGGTCTATTCAAGAAGAGATGAGTCAAGTGAACTTCAAAACCACTCACTAATGCTATCAAATGGACTTGAAGATAAAAGAGAAAATTAAAGGAAACAAGAGACTTCCAAAGGTAAAGGTAAAGGCAAAGAGAGTAGAGGTCAAAGAGGTGGCTATGGTAGAAGAATTTCTAAATCAAGGACTCGAGGAGACATGAAATCTAGTGAATAGCAAGAAGGAATCTTGAGTAGAGGTGGTAGAGGAAGAAACTCTAGCTCTAGAGGAAGAAATGGTGGACAAGGAGGAAGGGGCAATTACCTTGCCAATATGAAGTGCTAACATTGCAATCAAATGGGGCACCCTGCCTAAAGATGCCCAAAGAAAGGTAGTTCATCACAAGGAAGTGACAAGAGAACTAACCTAGTCCAAGATGAGTCTAATATAGAAGACAAGCATCCTAAGGTACCATTAAATTTAGAAGAAGGGGAGAACCTCATGATGAGGAGAACTTTAATCAAGGAGCCAATAAAAGAAGAGCCAAGCCAAAGAAGGTCCTTGTTTAGAATAAAGTGCAAGAAGATGGGTAAAGTGTGTAAAGTCATTATTGACTTAGGTTCTACTAACCATATTGTGTCACAGGAAGTAATCAGCAAGATAAAATTGGCAGTAATACCTTACACCAATCCTTGTAAGGTTACATGGCTCAATAAAGGAAAACATGTGTTAGTAAATGAATAAGCATGGGTGGCATTCTCAATTGGAAGGTACAAGGATAAATTTTTGTGTGATGTGTTACCTATGCATGCATGTCACTTGCTCCTAGGTAGACCATGTGACTTTTATACTCCTATACTTCCAACAAAAGACAATGTGACTTTTAAAATTCATTCAGTGTTGGAAGATTCTAAAGTAAGGACAATAGGTTCAAATGTACTTATGGTGGGTGAAAAAGAGTTCTTGCAGATTATAGAAGAGAGCAAAGGTGTAGAATTTGCATTGATTATGAGGCTAGGAGAGGGAGATGAAGGTAGGGAGACGAAGAAAATAAAGTTACCAAAGGAAGTTCAAAGTTTACTACAAACTTATCAAGGTGTTGTGAGTGATGGACAACCATCAACCTTACACCCTAAAAGAGCCATAAGCCATAGGATAGACCTTATCCTAGGATCTACCCTACCTAACAAAGTATCCTACAAGATGACCCCTCAACAAAATGAGGAAATAGCAAGACAAATTATATACAAAAACTCCTAAACAAAGATCTAATTAGAAAGAGTATTAGTCCTTGTGTCATACCCACTGTACTTACACCTAAGAAAGGAGGAGCTTGGAGGCTTTACACTAATTCAAGGGCTATCAATAGGATAATCATAAGATATAGGTTCCCTATCCTTAGGATTGAAGACCTAATGGATTTCCTAGGTGAAGCTAACTACTACAACAAGATATACTTGAAGAGTTGCTATCACCAAATAAGAATACATGAAGGAGATGAGTGGAAAATAGCCTTCAAGACCAATGAAGGGCTGTATGAATTGCTTGTCATGCCATTTGGATTATCTAGTGCCCCCTCCACATTCATGAGGCTCATGAATGAAGTTCTTAAAGACTCCATAGGCAAGTTTGTAGTTGTATATCTAGATGATATACTAATCTATAGCAATACAAGGAGTGAGCACCTAGAACATCTTGACATTATCTTCAAGAAGCTACATGATGAGAAGTTGATGATCAACTTGGAGATATGTGAGTTCATTGAGATAGAGCTAGTGTACCTTGGGTTTTTCTTAGCACATGGAAAACTAAAAATGGACAAGAGAAAAGTAAAGGCTATCATGAATTGGCCTACCCCAAGGACAGCAACAAACGTAAGAATTTTTCATGGTCTAGCATAATACTATGGGAAATTCATAAGGCGGTTTAGTATAATTTGTGCTCCTATCTTAGATATTATCAAGGGCAAGATGTAAACTATGTCTGTATGGAATGAGTATGGTAACAAGAGCTTTGAGTTACTAAAGGAGAAGATAGCTACCCAACACATTTTAGTGTTGCCAAGATTCGAGAAAATTTTCACTATTGAGTGTGATGTTAGCAATATAGCAAGTTGATGAAGGGTGCTCCCCTTAAAACCATAAACTCATAATAGAAACAAAGAAACAACAATAAATTCAAGAACAAAATATGGACTTCTTATTTGTACTACAAATATAGAATTGCAGAATTCATAACTAAAATATGCTAACCCATAAGGGTGCCTTCATTATAGTAATCTTCAAGATTAAGCTGCAAACTACTACCTAAAGTTATCCTAGACAATGTTTTGGCCTTTCTTAAATAGGAAATTTTATGTCATCTGGGAAGGTTATAGATGCTCAAACTTAATAGCTAGGGCTGATAAACCCTAACAATACATATAGAGTTGGCTAAATGCATCTTTGACAAATTATTTTAGAAATTTTGATATCCCAACTTTGAAAAGCCATAACTCATGAATCGTTACTCTAATTGGCTATTATAACCACTTTTTGAAAACACTAGCTTATGATCTACAGGCTCAAAATGGCTCAAGTGCCCTTCTCTTGAGTTTTCAGACCTCATCTGGGCTCACTAAGGCCTCCAATGGTGAACCTAAAGATTTATTTGCAATTTTTTCCACCGAAAATCCGCAATAACTTCCTTGATACTTAAGCTGGAGCAATGAGATTTTTTATACTAGTCTTATAACTCTAAAATGAACCTTCATGTATAAAATGAGAACATTCTGAGATTGTATGAGAGACTTACTAAAAATATCAAGTTCCCAAATAGTAATCACCTTGTCTACTAGTCCTTATTAAAATAGAAAAGACTAAAAAGAAAATATTTTTGAGTGATGCAAGATTGCTCTTACCCGTAGGATGTTCTTGCATCATAATTGGGGTTGTTCTAAGCCAAGAGGGAAAATCAGTGGCTTTTCATTCAAAAAAGTTAAGTGATGCCAAGAAGAAGTACTCTTCATATGACCTTCAAATGTATGCATTGGTGCAAGCTCTAAGGAAATGGAGGCACTATTTGCTCCCAAAGGAATTCATTGTGCATTCAGACAACCAAGCACTTAGTTTCTTGAATTCACAAGAGAAGTTGAGTCAGAAGCACATCAAGTGGGTTGAGCACCTACAAGCTTATACTTTTAATATCAAACATAAGAAAGGTTTCTTCAATAAAGTGGAAGATGCATTGTCTAGAAAGGCTCTCACAATCCAAGAAATTTAGTTGAAGAGCATGGGGATTGATCATTTCAAGGATTTATATGATGATGATGATTTTATAGACATTTATAAGGTATGTTCTAAATAAAAGAATCATTTTCATAGTAAATATGCTGAGTATACTTTGCAAAGTGATCTTTTTTTTAAAGGGAATTAGTTATGTGTCTGTAGAGGCTCTATTAGAGAGAATTTGATACAATAAAAGCATAATGGTGCATTGAATAATCATTTTGGGATCACTAAGACCCAAGGACTTGTTTTAAGGCTCTACTATTGGCCAAATGATGAATCTTGATGTCGAGAGGTATGTGGAAATTTGTGTTGTATGTCAAAAAGACAAGGGCACATCTTCAAATATAGGCCTTTATCAACCACTAACTATTCCTACTAGGTCATGGGAATGTTTAAGTATGAATTTTGTAGTTGGGTTACCCAAGATAAAGCAAGTTATGGATAGTGCCTATGTGGTTGTAGATAGATTTAGTAAGATGGCTCACTTTGTCCCATGTAAGACCACCAATGATGCTAGTCAAATTGCCTCTCTTTTCTTCAAAGAAATAGTGAGAGTCCATGGGTTACTTATCAGCATTGTGTTAGCTAGAGACACTAAGTTTATGAGTCATTTTTAAAGATACTCTTTGGAAAAGGTTGGCCTTTGTATCAACCTACCATCCCCAAACTGATGGTTAGACTAAGGTTGTCAATAGAAGCCTTAGGAATCTACTAAGGTTCTTAACTAAGGAGTATGGTCAACAATGGGATCAATTGATTGGGAAAGATAAATATGCCTACAATGACACTACCAATAGATCAACAGGGAAGAGTCCATTTGAAATAGTGTATGGACTACATCCTAGAGATGTTTATGAATTGAGATATTTGAACAATGGAGTGAAAATATGTTATGCAAGGGATACATGAAATAGTGAGGAAAACATTAATAGAGAATACCTTGAAACACAAAGCCAAGGTTGATGAAAGTAGAAGGGAAGTTCAATTTAATGTTGGTAATTTCATTATAGTGCATCTTAACAAGTCAAGACTTCAAAAAGGAGTCTCTCACAAGTTTCAAATGAAGAGGATAGGTCCCTATCCTATTTTGGCTAAGTATGGTGATAATTCATTTAGAGTCGAGCTACTAGTAGACAGTGGACTATCTCTTATTTTTAAAATTACAAACTTAGTCCATTAAAAAGAACCATAGAAAGATATGGATCAAAGTCTTCTTGAAGTGATCAAAGATTTTGAAGATCTACAATTACCTACTACTATAGTCATAGGAGCTAACAGTGTATTGGACACTAGAGTCTACAAATAGAGCAGACATAAAGCATATAAGGAACACTTAATCAAGAAGCATGGATAGATGGATGATGATGTAGTGTGGATAAAGGAGTCAGAATTCAAGAAGATGGGAGTTGATCCAAACATCCTCAATCTAAGGGTAGATTGATCTTTTCATTTTGTGGAGGATGGTGCAAGAGTACAACTAGGATAACCTCTTTGTGTCTAGTATTTTGGCTTATATTTGACTCTAGCCAAGTCAAGAAGAGCATATTAGATTGTTTTAAGACATTAAAATTTCATTTTCTATGTGGTCTAGGTGAGTTAATCATTAGTACTAAGGTCACACAAATAGCCAATATTAGTTGTTTAATTATCTTGGTGTTAGAAGTTTAACGTGAGGTTAGGGTCTTAAATGTGTTCTAAACACATTATGATGTTGTAAAGATATCATAGGGTCATTAATGGTTTTGAATCCTAAAAATGTAGGAGGTTAGTAATCCTAAGAAATGGGATGATGGTGATTAAGGAAGATGCCAAATGTTGTCAAGAAGTTGTCATGACAACATTTGCAATTATTGCAAATGTTGCATGCAACTTAGTTACCTTGGATTCCCTTATGGATAGGGAATGGGATATCAAAAATAGGCCCTAGAATGATGGAAATGGTATATTCTATTAGAAAAGACTCGAATCTTGTAGAAGGAAGCAATTATTGTAATAAACAAGAATAGTTTTGAGTGTGGAATATAGCTCTGCAATAGTGTTATAGGAATTTCTCAAGTTTTAATAGTAATAGTGCCTTGAAATAGATTGAAAGAATCAATATAAAAATTGAATAGTGTTCTTTGATTATTTTAGAGAGTTTCTCATTTGATATGCAAGTTGATTTGAGTAGTTATAAAGTGTTGAATAAATTGTTTTTATTTTAAAGATCTTATTGGTTCTATGTTGACCAGACTATACAATTATGGATTCCCCATGAAATTTAACCATGGGAAACACCTAAGGGTAGGTGGAAATTTTAGGGGAGTCATTATTTTATATATTTTTAGGATTAGGAGTCATGGAATTTTAGGGAGCTATTTTTACTACTAATCCCTAAGTGAGCAGATAGAGCCCAATTAGAGGTTTAGGACAGAAGAAAGAGAAGATTTCTTGCAAGGTAAAGAGTTATTGTATGGAAAAAGTAAAATTCAAGGTGATATTTCATCATATCCTACTATACTAAGAGGATTGAGCCTATATCAATCTATTAGACCAACTTTTTAACAAGTTTTCCACAAGATTACATTCAGTCCTAAAAATTAGGCCTATTAGCCCTATTTACTCTAGTTCATAGAAAGTCAGTGTACAGAGGTTGTCAAACCCTAAAACTTACAGAATATTTTAGGAAATCCAAAAGGGTACTCAAGTTTTGGATTAATTTTCCAAGGTTTTTGGAAATTTTTGGCAAGAAAGTGGGAAAATTCATTATTAAGGGCTAATTGGAACTAGGCTTAATTAGGCTTCATAGAGACTAAATCTTGAAATTGAGAGGAAAAAGACATGAAGGTATTTCCAAATTGATCCAAGAGGAGACAAATAGAATGTTTTCATGATGATGGATACCCCTAAAATGAAGAGTGGATTTTGTGAGAAAGTAGCACTTAGAGCTTTCTAAGTGAAGGTGAAGGATTGTATTATCTAAAGGTGTTAGTCTTTCAAGGTTAAGCACAAGGGTTAAGAACTCTTTGAGAAGAGGTGCAATTGGACTTGGTTAATCACCTAAGCCAATTAGGACCTAGAGGAGACTAGGTTCCTTGAAGATACAAGCTATGTCTCTTAGTAGGAATGCAAGCAATCCTTAGAACACATACACCATTTTCTATGCTGCCAAGCAATGCCAAGGTGAGATCTTCTCCCAAAAATTGTAATGCTTATATATTTTTTGGGTGTTTCTCCTTCATGTGGCTATGAGTTTTTGAATCTATAATATTTTTCAAAAGTTGTCTTGCTAACTCTTTAGGTTTTTTCTTAGAATAACAAGTGTAATATTTCCAGATTCCCTTCATAGCTATGTGACTTCACCCTTGCATTAAGATTTTGAAGTTTCTTTTGAACAAAACCTGACTTGGGTATTTTATAACAAATTAAATCTCATTCACTTGGCATTTATTTCATTTAATCACCCTAGATATCATACAGAATTGTGGGAGTGTGCTCTTTTTTTAGATATGTTGAACCCTAGTCTCTATTCTACTAATATGTTTTGTGATTTGCTAATACCTTGAAAGAAAAGATATATCTTAAAATTTCTTCTCTTCTATACTTGTCCACCAAGAAGGTTTTGGGAGAATTTTCTTGTTGTGTTGTGAAAAGCTTTTTTTCACTAGTAAGTCACTTTGACAATTAGAGTTTAACACTTTAATTTTTTCACTTGTGTTTTCTATTTGATACCTTGTTGTAGATTTATCATAAATATAAAAGAAGATAACATCCACTTTGATATTGTTTCATGTTAATGTGTAAAGATTTCTTTTGAAATACTTCTCATTTTTTGTCTTCATTTCTTGACATTCAAGCTATAGCTTTTGTTTATGGTTTGGCCATCTTTCAAAAACCCTACCTTATGACTCATACCCTTCATGTTTTTTTTTCTCAACCTTGGTTTTGATTTTTTTTCTTGCTCCTTGTCTCCTTTTTTGTTTTTTCTCCCCATAACATGACTCAAGGGTTTCACCAAAAAATGCTCCCCTTAGTTGCTTCTTTTTGATGTTTTTCTCTTCACGTTGCTACTAACCCTTGTGCATTTTTTTTTTCATTTTTTATGGAGCAATGCCACTTTTCTCAAATTTCTTACTGAACATTCCATTGCTTGAGATAAACCTACTTAAGGGTATTATTTCTTGCATCATTTGATACCATTTTTCCTTATTTGAACTAATTAACACTACTATTTTACTTTGTGCATATGTTAGCAAATACTTGTAACTGGCAAAAAAATCAATTTATTTACTAGTGTAGACTTAATCTCAAATTATTACTACTTATATCTCAGAATTTTTTCTTTGAATTAGTACATGATCATAATAATTAAGGTACAAAAATATGTTTCCATAAGATATATCTCCAATAATATTTCTCTAGTGTGTGATATTCCTTTAAAGAATGTTATATCTATATTTTTGTTCTATTGTCTATTGAAACTAGTATTTGACTGAAGATATTTTTAGAGTATTCAAAATAGGTGAGAGGAAGTGAATCGATTATCCTCAAGTCTAGATGTACCAATTCAACTTTTACTAACTTCAAACAACTTATTCAAAATCATAAAACCACTCAGTCCACATAGCAACTCATCAACAACTTAACATATTCATTCATCACTCAACACTATGTTTAAGTATGTTGACTAACAGTAAATAGTATGCATCAAAAATATAACATTCACATGTATATGACATTAGGATTTAACATGGAAACCTAAATTGGGAAAAACCATCAATTATTATGCTACCAACTTTCACTCTTCTAAAGTGACCTTGGCTAAGAGCCAACCCTGTTAAAGGTTACACAACACACTATTAGGTGTTACCCTATTAAAGGATCTAATCACCCTATTAGGAGTGGCATGGTTAGAGGAATTTGGATCATTTCATTAGAAAGTCACCTTGATTAAAGAATTTACAAAATGATTGTTAGGTCAACCTTGATTAAAAGATTTTAACAACCATAATGGTTAGAGAGTAACAAATAGGTTTGATCTGTCAAGATACAACTCACTTTTCAAATTAAAATTTCCATTTGGCTCATTTTTTGGTTCATTGACTGGACTTCATTATCATCTCCTTCACTTATCTTCTTGGTAACCCTTTAAGCAATCACACTTCACCAATCTCCTCACTTTTCCTCTGCTTCTCCATTCTTCATAGGTTGTCCACGAAATCATCAATCAATAATGAACCAACCTTAGAAAACATCTCTTATGCCTCCTTAAATAGTTAGCTATGATTTTTGTCACTTAAAAATCACCATAGATTTTAGGTTTTGGTTAGATTCAATAAATATATCCATCATTTTGTCTTTCTACTCTTTAATTGATACTTCTAGAAACTTGTCTTTAAATCCTTACCTTTGATTTCATAAAAGACTTAATTTGTACATTAAGTATGCCAACTCATCAATTCTTATTATCCATGCATTTTGACTTATCCAAAAATTCAACTATGTCGGCCTCAAACTTGATTCTTTTACAAACTATTATTTTGCTAACACTTGGTCATCACTGTGTTCTTTTTCTAAGTCAATATTTTGTAGCTTGATCATTACTATTCTATCTTGCTCAGCTGACACTAACTCACTTGGTATTCACTATGCTTGGTCACTACTATATTTTCTTCATCATCTTTCTTGGCAATAACTAAGACTCAGCTAATATTGTTTACTTGGCTAACTCTTATGCTTCAACTCCTTCATTTACCTAGTGCAATTGTCACTCAATCAAGCTTAGTCTTTTACTCAACTTATTGTCTTCTCTTCTACACATAACCTCAATTTTATTCTTCACTTCCTATAATGATTAAATAGCACATTATCTTTCAAAAGACTAACTGATCAAGTACCCATTGTAATTCCAATATAATTTCTCCTCTTTACTCAACAACTTCACTAGTTCATCTAGTTATCTCTCTTTCTAAATCCTCTTGATCAATCAACTAATATGGCACTCTACACTATTAGAAAATGTCTCTCCAGTATGTTTCAAATCAATGAAAACATAATAATTCTTCCAATTGTAGTTTCCAACATTCTAACAATATACCTCTATGGCATTTATGGAGATGCTTGTAACTGCATTGCAGATGCAAAAGAATTCATTTGATTTATCATTAATAGCTCCCTCTATGATTTGATAGAAATCTTCATTAATATCCTTAGTTTCATTTTGATTCTCATCTTGCACTCATTTACACTTTTCACTCTATGATACCAATTGTATATGCTTCAATGCTAACACCAATTGTATTGACTCCCACAGTCACATCTATTCTTGTGATTCATTTTCTCCCTCTATCACTAGATGGATGGTAACTCTAATCACTTTTTGCCTCCTCCATCTATAGATATTAAATGGTAACTATATATATTCTCCCTCTTTGACAACAATGTCAAAGACATCATCCATTCACATACACAACATCCTCTCTATGAAATTTTCTAGTTGATATTTTAATATTCACTTTCTCTTTCATATTTAACTTGACTCATTTCAATCTTATCTACTCATGCTTCAATTTATCTTTTCACAACCTTTAGGCAACTCCTAAAGTGTGACCTCGTACATCAATGTGTAAGATGTTATGTTCATAACATTTGATGAAATTTAGCATCTCTTCCCTAGCTTACCTCTTAGATACTTAAATGCATTCTTAGGTAATGCATTAGTGAATATATTAACTATTTGCTCCTTTGTGTTTGCTTACTTTAGTCTCACTTATTTATTGTGTACTAACTCTCTCAAGTAATGATACTTAATAGCAATGTGTTTGGTCTTTGTACGCATCATAGGATTCTTTGATATATTTATAGAACTTCTCCCTTTCAACAATTATTTGATATGTGCAATAAAAGAACAACTAACTACTATAGCAACATAGTTAGCCTCTATTGTGGATTGAGAAATATTATTCTGCTTGTTGCATGTCCATGAAATTAGTCTCCTTTCTAGAAAGAAAGTTCCTCCACTTGTACTCTTTCTATCATCAATTTTTCATGTCCAATCATCACCTATGTAATCTTTTAGCTCAAACTTGTCACTCTTTTTGTACCATAATCCATAGTCTTATGTTCCTTTCAGATATCTTTGTATTATTTTCATAGTCATCATGTGATTTTCTCTAGGATTTGCATAAAATATAGCAACAATACCAAATTTTATTTCAATGTTGTTTGTACTATGTATAGCATATTGCAATTTTTCAATCATTGACCTGTATAATATTTGATTCACTTTAGCAAAATCATCATTATTTCAAATTTTGTGACCAATAACCATTGGTGTTCCAACTAGTCTTGATTCTTTCATTCCAAAGGTATTCAATATTCCTTGAAATACTTTGATAAGTAATTTAAATACCCTTCTTCATTTGATAAACTTGCAAACTTAAAAAGAACTTGACCTCTCCAATATTGAAATCTTAAATTCTTTCTTCATCTCATTAGAAAATCATTTACACAACATATCGTGTTCTCCAAATATGATATCATCAACAAAAAATTTAGCTAGAAATGTCTTACTCTCATATTCACTTTTCAGGTACAAGTTGTTATTGTCATTAGTTCTTTCAAACCAAATTTTCATCAAATAAGTGTGTAAGCTTTCATACCAAGCTCTATGGGCTTGTTTCAAACTATATAATGCTATGTGCAATTTACATTCCATATTCTTCTTGCTACGTTCAACAAATCCTTCAGGTTGATCAATGTAGACTTCTTCATCTAATGTTCCATTTAAAAAAGAATATTTAACATCCATTTGTTATACCTTTAAACCTTTATAAGTAGCATATGCAAGATAAGTTCTCACTCCTTCCAACCATGCAACTAGGGAAAACATTTCTCCATAGTCAATTCCTTCCTTTTGTGCATATTCCTTACAAACTAGTCTTTTTTTGTTCGTTGTGACTTCACCTCTCTCATTCAAATTGTTTCTAAATATCCACTTGGTTCCAATCACATTATTTTCATTTGGTCTTGGTACCAATGTCCATGTCTTGTTCTTCTCTATTTGATCAATTTCATCATTCATTGTCTTATATCCAATCTTCATTCTCTATTGCCTCTTTAAATGATTTAGGTTCAACCTCACATAATAAACATGTATTATTCTTCAAATTACTTATTTTCATGACTTCTGATTCTTTTCTTCCAATGATTTGATTAGTTGTATGGTTCCTCCTTACATACTTTTCCAAGATAGGTTTGGGAGCTTCTTTCTTCTTCATGTATTTCACTTGGTTCTGATTGCTTGTCTGTTTCAAGTATCTCTAGCTACAAACTTGGCATGGTATGTCTAGTGTATAGTTTCCTCTCATTGATATTTGGATTTTTCATTATTTGACTCTACTTCTTCACCCTGATGCTCAACAAATTTTTTTTGTTGAACCCTAGTAGTGCCTAGTTATTGATGTTAAGCAACCTCTTTCTCTAGTTCAAGTAAAGCACTAGGTTCTCCTTCATAAATGTAAAAAAAAAAATTGTAATCTTTAGGTTCTTTCTTGTCTTACTCTTCATTCTTTTCTACAAATTCATCAACTCTAACATTTGCACTTTCTACAATTTTGTTAGTGTTAGAATTCAAGCACTTATATGCCTTACTTTTAATGAAATATCCTAAGAATATACCTTCATCACTCTTTGCATCAAGTTTTCCTTTCCTTTCATCTTTTAATATGTTACATTTACTTTCAAAGACTTTGAAATAAAACATTAGGTGCATAGCCACACCAAAGTTCAAAAGGTGTTTCATTTTTAATTTTCTTAACTTGAACTTGGTTCAGATTATAGATAGTAGTACTTACAGCTTCTCTCCAATACTTTTGTGAAACATTCTTCTCCATCATCAGTGTTCTTCTATAGTCTATGATTGATCTATTCATTCTTTCAGCTATCCCATTTTGTGGTGGAGTCCTTCGTGCACTCATTTGTCTCTTGATTTCTTTGCCATTGCAGAATATGTTGAACTCATATGATATGAATTCACCTCCTCTATCTAATCTCAAGCACTTCATACTCTTTGTATTTTTTTTTTAAACTCTAGCTAGATACCACTTAAACATTTGAAATGCTTCATATTTTTCTTTAAGAAACATCAGAGTCATCATTCTATAGAAATCATCAACAAATAGAATAAAGTATTTATTACCATAATAGCTTTACACTCCAATAGGACCACATAAATCAATATGAACCAATTCAAAAATATCATCAGAAAAATAGGTTTTGTTCTTGAAACTAGACTTTGTCATTTTTCCCATTTGACATTGTTTTCACATCACATTATCATTTTTTCTCAATCTTGGTAATCCTCTTACTCTTTTCATCTTACTAATGTTTACCAAATTATCAAAGTTTGCATGACATAGCCTCTAATGCCATAACCAAATGTCTTCAAATTGTGCAAATAGACAAGTAGCTTCATATAGGTCTAGATAGAATAATTTACCTCTTGTTTGATCACCACTTTCAATTAGTTCACCAGTCACATCATAAATCTTTGCCTTCCTATTTTGGAACTCAACTCAATAGCCTAAATTGTTCAACTATGCCACACTTAACAAGTTATATTTTAAACCATGAATCCAATATGTATTTTCACATCTAATCTTATCATTCAATAGAATTGATCATTTACCTTTTACATAACATGATAAATCATTTCAAACTTGACACTACTTCCATTATGATGTTATAACTTTTAAAACTTACTTGTATCACCAATTATATGATGTGAACAACCACTCTCAATTATCCATCTATCATTCTTGTTCACATATGAAATTAATATAGTTTTCTCAGCTTTATCAGATTCATCTTTTATTGAAAAATAAAAAAAATTTCATCATTTTCATCAAAATTACGATCAAAACCATCTTTTTAAACAATGTAGCAAGATTTCTTACATTTTTTTTGTAGTTTTTGTAACCTTGGCTATGTTTATTGTCTCTCCTTCCTTGGTATTTGTTGTCCTTCCTTTCTTCCTTCTTATCTCTATCAAGACATATTATGGTAATATTGATAAAGGGTGTACCCCTTTAATACCAAAAATAGATAACAAAATTATTTACGTGCTTCCATTGAAGCTCTAGTAAAATTACCTCACAATCAACAATTTTTCTACACACTTAACCCAAACCATGGTCCTGGTGCAACTATCTTATAGTCAGCGATCTATTTATACACTCAAGAAAACCTGGCTCTAATACCACTTGATAAAGGGTGCTCCCCTTTAATACCAAAAAGACATAACAAAACAAAGAAATATGAAAATTTTGTGGAAAAAAAATACGGGTTTTTTATTATCACCGCAAATGTGGAATTATAAAATTTTGAAATGCAATATGCAAACCCACATAGGTGTCTTCCTCACAATAATTTTCAACATAGAGTTGTAAATTTTCACCGAGAGCTATCCTAGAAAATGTACAAATATTCCTTGTATAGGCATTTTTTGTTCAAAATATAAGATGAGTAACTAAGAGGGGAAGGATGAGTCAATTACCACTAAAATAAATCCCATAACCCTTAGATGTCCACATAGAACATAAATTTCACTAAAAAAACATTGGTGCTCAATAAACACATAGACAATCAATTAATATTGATATTATGTTGTAACTTAGTAACCACTAAAATAATAACTATAACTCGATAAATTATTAACATGTAAATCTTAAGATATTATCTGTGATTAACCTTAATTAACTTAGTTGCATACACATGAAATAAATAGCATGAACATAAGTGACACCAAGATTTAATGTGAAAATCCAATTCAGAAAAAAGCACCAATTACAACTAGTTATTGTTTTTCACTCTTCTGAAGTGAGCCCTATCAGGAGCCAACCCTATTAAAGGTTACAAAACACATTTTTAGGTGTGATGCTATTAGAAGATTTAATCACCATAATAGGAGTAGCCTTGTTAGAGGATTTACAAATAGTTGTTAAGCCAACTCTATTAAGAAATTCAAATCACTACTACAATGGTTAGAGAGTAACAATGAGATGACATGATTTCTAATACAACTGAATTGTTGATTACAGATTTCAAATCTGGCTTGAATACTAGATCCTTCTTGACTGAATGTATCTTTGAAGCTTCTCAAAGATATTTCGTGTATCCTTCTAATTTACTTCCTCTTAGCATCTTATATTCTTCCATACAAATTTTCACATTCAATCCTCAACTTGACCTTATACTTTATATCATAAAAAAAATTCAAGTTGGCTTGAATAAAACTTAGAATAATTAATATCCATTTTCTTAGTTGGCTAGAACCAACAAACAAATCCATTGAACTCAATATGCCAAAACAAGAATATCCTTCGTTAACTGACCCTACTTAGTGGACACTAACTTAAAAATGATTTACCTATGTTAATCAATTAAACTTGGTAAACACTTCATCTTTACAAAGTTTCTTTGGTAACCTAGTGAGCTCAATTCACGTTGGTTAAATCCAACTTTCCTTTGTTACCTGAGTGAGCTTGGTTAACACTCAACTTCTGTGAAATTTTCTTTAAGGCCTGAGAGAACTTGGTAGACATTGTCTTCTAAACTTGGCAAATATTGGAATGCTCAACAAACACAAGAAACTATTATTATTGCCCAAGTGAGGTCAACATACATTGATTGGTAAAAATATGACATTTTGTGTAACATCAAAGACAATACACAATTAACCAATTTTTTTTAAAAATCCCCCTCTCTATCATTGATGGCAACACAATATGTCATAATATAATGAAATTTTAGGGAAAAATAAAGTAAGGAAAATATCCTTAGTTTCATTCTTATTCTCATCCATAAGAAATCTTTTTATCAGTGTGAACTCCCTCTACCTTTAACTTCTCCCTTTATCAACAAAATCTATCTTTAACATCTTCTTCTAATAGAAAACTATCCTTCTTTGATATCAAACCAAGTCCTTCTTTTTTGACATCTTTGCAAATTCTCCCTTATCGTAAAAATCTCCCTCTGTATTAAATTTTTTCAAATATGACAGAAAACTCTCCATCTTATGCCAAAGATAATATTTAGTGAATAGCAATGTACCTCATGTATTGATTCATATGCAATCTGCTCTTTTCAATACTACATCAACTTAACTAATATTTAACATGCATTGGTTGATGCATCGCTAAACTTCATTTAGTGACCTTTAGATAGGGGAATAACCCCTAACTTACCTCTTAGATACAAAAATGCATCCTTAGGTAATGGCTTAGTGAATATATTTGTAGTTTATTCTTTAGTATTCACATATTTCAATCTTACCTCTTTATCGTTCACCAATTCTCTTAGAAAATTATATTTTATTGCAATGTGCTTGGTCTTGGTATGCATCACAGTATTCTTTGATATATTAATTGCACTTGTGTTATCACAGAAGATAACCACTAGATCCTTGATCTCTGCCTTTATACCTACCAACAATTGCTTGAACCAAACAATATTGAAACAATTAACTACTATTACAACATACTCTACTTCTTTTGTAGAATGAGAAATACAATTCTTCTTACTTTTCCAAGGCACTAGTCTTTTACCAAGAAAGAACACTCCACCAATGGTGCTCTTTTTATCATCAACACTTCCTGCCTAGTCAACATCTATAAAGGCTTTTAAATCTAAAGTGCCTGCTTTCTTGTACCATAATCCATAATCTTCAGAACCCTTCAGATACCTCAAGATTCTCTTAATTGCCATCATATGATTCTCTTTAGGATTTTTTGAGAATCTTGCCACCATACCAACTTCTTATGTAGTATCAGGCCTTGTATGCACTACATATTGTAGTTTACCAATCATTCATCTATATGTTGTATGATCTACTTCCTTGGAATCATCATGCTAGGAAAGCTTATGTCTAGTAGACATAGGTGTTCCAAATAGTCTTGAATCCTCCCTTCCAAATTTCTTTAGTATCTTCTTGATATATTTGGATTGAGTAATGTAGATACCATCTTTCTTTTGTTGAATCTGTAATCCAATGAAGAATTTTATCTCTCCAAACATGGACATCTCAAATTCCTTTATCATGCCCTCTAAAAAATCTTTACACAAGTCATCATGCTTTATGTAGTTTACAAACCATATCCTTTTTGCTAGGATCTATAAAACCTTCAAGTTGTTCTATGTAAACTTCTTGTTCAAGAATTCTATTCAAAAATACAAATTTCACATCCATTTGATAAGCATTAAATCCTATATAAGCAACATAAGAATTCCTTCTAATCTTGCAATAGGAGAAAAATTTTCACCATAGTCAATACCTTCTTCTTGATAATAACCTTTTCAAACTAACCTCACTTTGTTTCTAGAAACTTCTCCATCTTCATTCTACTTATTTCTGAAAACCCTATTTGTGTCAATTACATTTTTATCCTTGGGTCTAGGAACAAGAGTCCAAGTCTTCTTCCTTTCTATCTAATCTATCTCTTCATTCATTGCTTTAATCTAACTTTCATTATCCAGAGCATCTGTAACTAATCTAAGTTCAAATTCAATAAGCAAAAATGTACCTTTCAATTTGTTTCTTGTCATTGTAGCATCTGACTTATCCCCAATGATCTAATCTTGTGCATGGTTCCTTTTAACATATATTTATAGTATAGTTACTTTTCATCTATAACTTGTTCCACTAGCCTCTTCATGATCTTTTGTATCAAGCTCAGGTTCCACTATCTATGACTCAGGTCCTTCAGACTTGATTTTCTCTAGTTGAAACTCAGTAGCTTCTGACTACGACTCAAGTCCTTTAGACTATGACTCGAGTTGTACTAGTTGCAACTCGAGTGCTTCTAGAGATTTTGGGGACTCGAGAGTTGAAGTCTCTTAACTTCCAATTAGATTTTGCAATGTATCAAGTTCAAAGTAAACAAACTTTATGTAATCTTTAGGTTTTTTGCTACTCTCTTCTTCACTTTTTTTTACAAACTCATCAATCCTCACATGTGCACTTTTTATGATCTTATGAGTAGAAAAATTCAAACACTTATATGCCTTAGTTCTTCTAGAGTATCCTTGGAATATGCCTTCATCACCTTTGACACTAAATTTACCTTTCCTAGTCTCTTTCAAGAATATAACATTTTCTACCAAATACTTTCAAGTAACTTACATTAGGTTTGTAGCCATACCATAGTTTATAAGGAGTTTTATTTGAGTCTTTCTTGAGTTGTACTATGTTCAAGGTATGCACTACAATACCAATTGCTTCCTTCCAGTACTTGATTGCAACATTCTTTTCTATCATCAAGGTTCTTGCACAATCCATGATAAATATGTTCCTTCTCTTAGCTATACAATTTTGTTGTTTTCTACCAAGGGCTAATACCTATTTTTTGATTCCTTTATTAGTGAATAATTTATTGAATTCATTAGAAATGAATTCATCACCTCTATCTGATCTTAAACACTTTAGCTTCTTTCATGTTTCCTTCTCTACTCTTGCTAGATACTACTTAAACTTTTCAAAAGCTTTGGACTTATCTTTTAGATACATTACAGTTATCATTCTAGAATAATCATCAACAAAAAGAACAAATTACTTATCTCTACTATAGCTTTAATTTTCAATAGGTTCACATAAGTCAATATGAACTAGCTTCAAGACTTCTTCAAAATGATTGTTCTTTCTTTTGAAACTTGTCTTTCCCATCTTACCAATTTGAAAATTTTTGCATAGTTCCTCAAACTAGAAATACGTCTCACTTTTTTGTTTTTCTTATCTTGATCAAATAATCAAAGTTCACATAACACAACCTTTTATGCTATAACCAACTTTCTTCTACTTGAGAAATGAAACATGAACTTTCAATAAGATCTAGGTAGAATAAGTTACCTTTTATTTGGTTACCAAAACCAACTAGATATTTTTTCCATCTAGCAGCTTGGCCTTCCCATTCATGAATTCTACCTTGAATCCAATGTTATTTAATTGTGCCACACTTAGTAGATTATGCTTCATTCTTTCATCCCAATAAGCATTATCACATCTAAATTCATTAGTTGGTGAGATACAACCTTTTCTCTTTATGCAACATGGTTCATTGTTTCCAAATCTTACACTTCCACCATCATAATGTTCTAAATGTTCAAACTTTTTCTTATCACCATTCATATGATGTGAGAAATGACTATTAATATTCTATGTATCATTTTTTCTAACATGAGAGATAAGTGTCATTTTATCTTCTTCATCATTAGATTCATATTTTACAATAATATAGACCATCTCATCATAATCACTAGTATCTAAATATTTAGCCATAAAAAAGACTTCTTACCTTTTTCTTTGTAGTCCTTGAAGTTCTTGAAATCTTTCTTGCCTTTGTATTTTCTATGCTTTTTTTCATCTTTTTCTTCTCTATTTGGACACCTTGCAACAATGTGACCACCCTCTTCACAAGAAAAATAGATTAAAGAAATTTTACCTTTATACTTTCCTTTTATTTCGGGATATCTTCTTGCAAGAAATGCTTCAATGGCTTCAAGATCACAGTCAAACTACCTTCATCTTCACTTTTAGATTGTTTTCCTTTAAAAAAATTAGCTTTCTTCTTGAGTGACAACTTGGCTTCAAATGTAGACTCAAGATTGCTAGAACTAGGAGTATAATTATCATAGTTATCTAGCTCAAATGTAGTCAATCTTCCAACTAGAGCATCCTAATTTATTTATATTTTTGGATCACATCTCATCTCTTGAATAGTAGACACTCTAATTGCATAGATAGGAAGAAGGGTTCTGAGTACCTTGCTTACCACTACCACATCTTCAATTGTCCCTCTGGAGGTTTTGATTGCACTAGCACTAGCTTTAATTCTCTCAACATATTTTGCAATGTTTTCATTCTCTCTCATCTTCATCTAATCAAATTGATCTCTCAAGCTTTATGCTTTGGCTTTTTCCACATTATCATCACCTCCATAGATATCCTTCAATTTGGTCTACATGTCATTAGTAGTAGCACATCCTTTGACCTCATCAAATTCAACATAGTTAAGATTTGATGCAATGTCAGTCATCATAATTTTATGATTTTTATTTTCAACAATCTCCTCTACAGTCAATGTTCTAGTAGGAGCCTTGTAAGTATTTTTCAGATATTTCAAACCTAAATCACTACTAGTTTTTAGGTGCAACTTCATAGGTTCCTATCATGCCTCAAAGTTATCTCTATATAGCTTAGGAATCTCCCTTCTGTAAGACATCCTAATCTTTAGCTTAGGTCCTTGAAAACTTTTCTGCAAGCACCAAAAGCTCTAATACCAATTGTTGGAAATATAAGATAAGCAAGTGAGAGGGAAGGGGTGAATCAATTACCACTAAAATAAATTCTAGATCCCTTATATGTCAGCACAAAACATAAACTTCACTGAAAAATATTTTTGTTTGGCAAACACATAGGCACTTGGTTAATACTAATATTATGTTGTAACTCGGTAACCATTGAAATAACAACTATAACTCAAAAATTCTTAACATGCAAATCTTAAGATGTTATCTATGATTAACCTTAATTAACTTAGCTGCATACACATGAAAGAAATAGCATGAACACAAGTGACACCAAGATTTAATGTAAAAACTCAATTTGGTAAAAAACACCAATTGCAACTAGTTATTATTTTTCACTCTTCTGAAATGAGCCTTGTTAGGATCCAACCCTGTTAAAGGTTACAAAACACACTACTAGGTGTGACCCTTTTAGATGATTTAATCACCCTATTAGGAGTGGCCTTGTTAGAGGTCTTTAGACACTTCAATCTAGAAATTCCACCTTGTTAGAGCATTTACAAATAGTTGTTAAGCCAACTTTTTTAAGAGATTTATATCACTACTACAATGGTTAAAGAGTTCACAATGAGATTACCTAATTTTTGATGAAACTAAATTGCTGATTACAGATCTCCATTTTGGCTCGAATACTTGATCCTTCCTAATCAAATGTATCTTTGTAACTCCTCAACGATACTCTACTTATCCTTTTGATTCACTTCCTCTTAGCATCTTCTATTCTTCCAGACACATTTTCACATTCAATACTCAACATGACCTTAAACTTTATATCGTAAACATTGTCAAGTTGGCTTGAATACAACTTAGAATAATTAATTTTTGTCTCCTCAGTTGGCTAGAACCAACAAAAAAATTCATTGAACTCAATATGTCAAAACAAGAATATCCTTCTTTAGCCAACCTTTCTCGGTGGACACTAACTCAGAAATGATTTTCATGTGTTAAACAAGTGAACTTGGTTAACATTGTATCTTCACAAAGTTTATTTGGTAACCTAGTGAGATCAATTAACACTAGTTCCATCCAACTTTCCTTTATTACTGAGTGACCTCAATTAACACGCAACCTCTGTGAACTTTTCTTTAATGGCCAAGTGAACTTGGTAGACACTATCTTCTAAACTTGGCAAAAACTGGAATGCTCGGCAGACATAGGAAACTATCTTTATTGCCTAAGTGAGCTTGGCATACACTGACTAGTAAAGATATGACATTTTATGTAACATTAAAGACAATACATAATTAACCAATTGTTTTCAAAAAAATTTACACTACCCATGAATTTCTAGACATCAAGCCCTAACCCTTGATATCAATTAAGTCTAAAATTACATATAGAGTTGGCCCTATACACCTTTGACACTTATGTTGGAGATTTTGGTTGTCCCAACATTGGAAGGCCATAACTTTCAAACCATTTCTTTGATCGGCTATTATAATCACTTTTCAAAACTCTCATCTTCTAATCTATAGTGCCTGACTTGTGCAAGCTCCAATCGGCCCCATTTTAGAGCCCATCTAGAGCATCTAAGGCCTTCAACACTAAGATTAAAGTTTTTATACCAAAATTGTACACCAAAAATCCACAATAACTCCATGAATACTCCTAATATGGCACTGAGCCTCAACTGATAGGCTGATATATCCAAGATGGACTTCCACCTCCAAAATCTAGAGATGATGAGCTCATATAGCCAACTTAGTAAGCAGCAAGACTTCACAAGCAATAACTCTACACTGAGACAACCCTTATTCAAGAAATAAAAGGGAAATATTTTTGGGTGATGCAAGATTTCTCTTACACCTAGGATACTCTTATGTCAAATATGACCAACTTTGTTACATGTAAAAAGATAATAGGGATTTTACCTTTGTATTTTCCTTTTCCTCTTGGTAGCATGCTTGCCAGTAATGCTTCAAGAACATCAAGATCATTATTTGATTCACTATCATTGTCTACATGCTTTTATTTTTCTTTCTCTTAGATCCGTCAAGGGTTAGTTAAGACTTTAAATCTTATTCAATAATAGATGGTGTATACTTATCAAAATTTGACAATTCAAATGTAGTGAATCTACCAATTAGACTCTCCAATGTCATATCATTACCAAGTTTACATCTCAATTCTTGAATCATAGACACTCTAATTACATAGATATGAAGTAAAGTCCCCAATACCTTAATTATCACAATCTCATTAGATATGATACCTCTAACTCCTTTGATAGTATTGAAAACTGCCTTGATTTGGCCACAATACTATGCAATGATTTCTCCTTCTTTCATTCTCATGCCATTAAATTTTCCTCTCAAAATTTTAGTTTCAGATCTCAACAAATTTTTTTCTCCTCCATGGATTTGTATGAACTTATCCCACATTTTCTTTGTAGTAGTACATTCCTTCACATCATCAAATTCAGTATAACTTGGAGAAGATTTCATATCTATCATCATTTCATTATGCTCTTGCTTCTCCTTTATTTGTTCAATAATCATGGGTCTAGAAACTTCAATGTACTCATTTTAGAGGTAATACAAAGAAGAATATCCAACTCTAGATAGATGCAATCTTATTAGTTATTTCCATGCTTAAAAGTTCTTCTTGTTCAACTTAGGTGCCTCTCTCTTATACATCTTGATCTTTCATTTAAGTCCTTCAAAAATTTCTTACAAGAAACTAGGCTCTTATACCCATTGTTAGAATACTTAGAATAACTGAGAGGGAGGGTGAACCAGTTATGTTCAAATCCAAATGTACTGAGACAACTTTAACTAACTTCAAATAACTTATTCAAACTTATAAAAATACTCAGTCCATATAGCAACTCATCAACAACTTAACATATTCATTTATCTCTTAATTCTTTGTTCAGTATATGTCGATGCACCACACATATAATATTCACACATATATGACACCAAGATTTAATATGGAAACCCATCTGGAGAAAAAACCACCAAGTAACATGCTACCACTTTTCACTTTCTAAAGTCAACTCAATTAAGAGCCAACCCTATTAAAGGTTACAAAATACACTATTAGCTGTAACCCTATTAAAGGATTTAATCACCCTGTTGGGAGTATCCTGGTTAGAGAATTTTGGATCATTCCATTAGAAATTCACCTTGATTAAAGGATTTATAAAATTATTGTTAGGTCAACCTTGATTAAAGGATTTTTACTATCACAATGGTTAGAAAGTAACAGCTAGGTTTGATCTGTTAAGAATTGACTCACTATACATATTTAGATCTCTATTCGGCTCATTTGTTGGTTCATTGACTAGACTTCATTATCAGATCCTTCACTAATCTTCTTGGCAAACCTTCATACAATCACACTTCACCAATCTTCCCACTTTTTCTCTACTACTCTTCTGTTCATAGTTTCTTCAATAAATCATCGATCAATAATGAACCAACCTTAGAAAACATATCTTATGCCTTCTTAAATAGGTATCTATAATATTTTGCTTCTTAAACATCATCGTAGATCTTAGGGTTTGGTTAGATTCAATGAATGTATCTATCATTTTTTTCTTCTACCCTTTTCTTGATACTTCTAGAAACTTCTCTTTAAATCCTTGCATTTTATTGCATAAAAACCTCAATTCATGCATTAAATATGTCAGCTTATCAATCCTTATCATCCACGAATTTGACTAATCCAAAAATTCAAGTATTTCAGCCTCAAACTTGATTCTTTCACAAACTTTTATCTTGTTGACACTTGATCACCATTATGTTCTTCTACTCAATCAATACTATGTAGCTTGGTCGGTACTATAATTTCTCACTTGCCTTACACTAGCTCGCTTTATCTTCACTATGTTTGGTCACTACTACATTTTCTTCATCATCTTTCTTAACCATAACTAACACTTCGTGAATAATATTTACTTAGCTAACCCTTAAGTTCCTTAATCTTCTTCTTCACCTCATTCATTGATAAGTTGTGAAATCGTCACTCGGTCAAGCTTAGTGTTTTACTCAACTTCTTATCTTCTCTTCTACTCATCAACTCAATTGTCTTCTTCACTTCTTATAATGATTAAAAAACACATTATGTTGTCAAATACTAACTAATCAAGTGCCCATTTTAATTCTAACATACTTCTCCTCTTTACTCAACAACTTCACTAGTTCATCTAGTTCTCTCTCTTTTCAAATCCTCTTCATCAATCAATTGAAATGGTACTCTACACTTTTAGTAAATGTATCTCTAGTAGGTTTGATATCAATGATAACATAAAGATTGTTCCAATTTTAGTTTCCAATATTCCAACATAAATGTATGCAACATTACCTCATGTATAATCTCACATTTTCTCTTGAACATGCTCATTGATAGATTGAACTCACTTTTAGTTGTTATATACCTTGTTTTAACATCATTGATCCATCAATCTTGATAACTCAACTCTATCAACAATAAGAATTTCTAGCCAATTTTATCATTATTTATTTTATTTATTTTGCATCACATCTCTTAAACTTTTGCATTGTGAACATTATCCAACATGATCTTTCTTATGTTCAACCACTTGTTGTTGAAATTCCACTACACTTGTAACACCCTTTATAGCACTTTATTACTCAATCTATTGAAACATAAGGTATATGTGTTTTCTATTATTTTGCACCTTTCTAATGAGATTAGATTGCAATTACCCTTACTGAAATTTTTATTTCAAATATCCTACATGCTGAAAATTCTCATAACATACTCTCAATTAATTTTTTGAAACATAGGGTCGTGGCATTTTGTTGAAAGTTCATTTATGTTTTACTTAAAAAAACTTCATTATTCCCCGTATTTTCAATCAATATGCACGAATCCTTTTCTGTAGTTTAATGTTACTTTTCTCTTTCAAACAAAGATGTTTGTAGTGAGGGTAAAAATGCATCAATTTCTATATTCATGCATATACATCGGCTATTTTCATCTTTCGCCTTTTTTTGTTTGATAGGATTTTATTTGAATACTTTGTTCCATGTTATTTGTTTCTTTGAACTCAAGGTACAATTGCATTTATACAAACTCATCTTGATATATCAATACAAGTGAATGATAGAAATAGCTTCTCTTTTTCCTAGATACATTCCACCAATGTTTATATGATTGCTTCATCTCTATTACATTATTGCACTGAAAATTCATAATGCTAATTATATCTTGAACATTGTTTCAATCATGAAAACTTAAGTGTTTGTATTTAAATTCACATGCTTACCCTAATCTATTATTTAGTTCATATTGTGCAATCTTCCATAGTTAATGTTGTATAATTTCCATAAATTGCAAGGTTTCAATTGTTTGAATACTGTCCCTTAAACAATTTCAGTTTTTTTCTATCTGATTATAATAAAAGGCTTCATGTCTTTGATGAACATGTGCCTTTGATATTATTATTTTTCTTCTTTCTATATCTTTAAATATATGTTAATTAATGATACGTTGTGCTTGAACCATTGTAGGAGTCACATATTATGTCAATGTGTCATTAATCTTTTATTACACATGAAAAAAAACCAATTAGAAAAAATAGATCAAGGCTTATAATTTTGGATACAATGCATGTGCAAGATAGGGGGGTGAGTTAGTTGGCCATTACTTAGATTATTTTGATCTAACTATTTCTTTTTTTACTTTCAAGACTTGGTATGCGAATACGAAAGGCAAGATAGCAAGAATGCAAATTGTGTAAGCAATCAGCAACATGACCCATCACTCGAAGCAATGGTTGGCACCTATGAACCTCCTTTTACTTTCATGTTTTTTCTACATTTGTATTTATGTTCATTGATCAAGCTTTACTTTATTTTTCCTAGTTAGTGTCACGACCTATGTGGAACATTTAATTCCACTTGATGAATAAAGTTTACATGTTTAAAAAAGTTAATATGTGATATCCTTCTACTCTATGTTGTAGCTTTACTTTTCTTCATAAAATGTAACTTAATTACATAGAAAAATCAAGTAATTACATTACCAAATGCAGTGATAATAAACATTTAGATGACCAATCAAATCCTAGAAAGCATCACTCTACCTATTTGAGTTGATAGGTTAAAAAATGGGTAACAGTTTTGGTGACCTTTAATGGGTTTATGTCTCCAAGATATGAAAACTAGTAGCCTTAACATTCTTTTTGGATAGGAGTCGATTCAAATATGTGGGAATGAGAGATTGATTCTCTAAGTAATCAAGTACTTGCATGATTGGTAATGATGAGGTAGGCTCCCCTTCATCATAACAAGTTGCGTACATAACATTAGGATGAAAGGAATCATGACTCAATCTTGTGGCTTGGTAAAAACATAAAACTAAAAGGATAACAAACAAAATAGTCTTATGTGCATAAATATATCGACCAGTCTACCATGTTTGTATGTATCAGATATTAGGATAGCAAATTGTTATTCTCATGTTGCTTAATGGCTTGTGTGTATGAATATGTCTAAATGATTATGATATGTTTGCATGTATGCAAGGCTTTTGTTACTTTTTAGTTGTTCAAAAATCCTAGAAACTCTTATTGAAAGAAGGAAAATATCAGGAAGACCTAGGAAAATTGTAAACAACAACACTTAGGGAAAAAGAAAAACCCTCAAAGAAAGAGTGCAAAAGTATTTTATTTGAAACCTATCCTAATATTTACAAAGAAACTCATAGATCATACCCCAAAGTAACATTTAAGGTTAATACCATTAACTAGTCTAGGAATAGCATTTCCTTCTATAGATAACAACTAGTATGCATTGTGCTCCTTACATTCTAAAATTACAAATGAGCCTCCCCAAAAAGAAACAAACTTGGTATGTGTATTAGGTCTTCTCTTGAGCTCATCCCACTTAAGTAAAACATCTCCCACATTAGATTTCCTTGCTCTTTCTTTTTTGCCAAATTTTCTCTTAACTTTAGTCTATCGCAACTCATATCTGACATTTATGTGTCTAATTTCCTCTAATTCTATTAGTTGAGCATAGTATACTTGCATAAGGTATCCCACCACAAATAGAACCAACTAACTAGCAAGATATAGGGCTAGGAGTTTTGTTGAAATAGACAACTGAGCTTCTTTTCCATAGACTATCATGTAAGGGGATTTCTCAATGATGTTCTTAGGATTTATCAATGTGTCTACCCATAGGGAATCCTTTAATTTAGAGTGCTATTCATGTTGATTCTCTTTTTGAGTCCTATTTATAATTCGAATTAATTTTTTCTTTGTAGACTCTACTAAACCATTTCCCTAATGATAATAGTTTGAACTAGTACTTAGATAAATATCGTGTTTAATTGTCCACTTAATTACCCTTGATCCAATGAAAGAAAGTGCATTATAAGAAATTATGGAATCCAAAATTCCAAACCTATGAATGATATCATCATAAAAACTCAATACAATAGTTTCATTAACATTATTTAGTGTTGTTACTTCTATCCAGTGAATGAAATAATCAATTATGGTGATTATCCACTTATTTCCTACACTACATGGGGGGCTGATGGGACCTATGAAGTTAACTCCTCATTTTTCAAATGGTTCTTCCATTCTAATAGGTTGTAAAGGCATAGCTGAGAATCGTTCCTCTCTTGAGAACATGGTAGACTTTGTGCACTTCCTGACATATGCACGACTATCCTTGAAAATATCTAGCCAATAATAGGCAACCCTCATAATCTTAAATATAATAGTCCTAGGAGAGAAACAACCTCCTAAATGCCCATTGGAAGGACACCACTATGATCTTTTATATAGAGAATATCATTGATTAAAATATAAGGGACATATTACAGCCTATGATGCCTTCTTTTTCTTTTATATAAACCTTGTGGGTACTTTCTTGTATTTCATAAATCAACCATGTCCTTCAACCATCTTGTCATCCTTTCATTTTCTTCTACCATTTGTAGCACTAGAGTTGTCTTTGTTTGTCCTTCAACGTCTGAAATTTCCACATTACTCAACTGCTCACAAAGTCCTTTATGCATGACTAGCTTAGTAACTTTGATATTCATGTCATACTCCATGACTCTTGTTATCCAACCTTCTCTTTTCTCATTGAGGTCCTTACTGAATATAAATTTCTTGATTTTTGGGTTTTCTACTCTCAAATATACTTTTTTGTGAGATAGCAAGTGCCTAAACTTCTTGAGACTCTTTACAACAGCAAGGACATGCTCTTCAAAAAACTTGTATATCTATTCATACTCTTCCAAGCCTTTGCTAAAGAAAGCAATTGGTTGTTCCAATCCTTTTAAGTTGTGTTGGACAAGCATAACAAAGATAACTTCACTTCCACCATATGCATACAAAGTAAAATCTTTGCTAAAATCAGGATTTATTAAAGTATGAATTGCTGACAAGGCTTCTTTAATTGTTTGAAAAATGTTATTTTCTTTCTTAGTCAAATTAAGAAAAAACATTTTTCTTTAACATTGTTGTTACTACTTTAATAAATTAGCAATATCAAGTAGAAAATGCCTCACAAAGTTTACTCTTCCAACGAATGACATTTTTGTAATGTGCTAAAGGTAGCTCTAGAATGGTTGTAACCCTTTTAGGATCCATTGTGATACCTTGTTTGGAAATAATACACCCTAACAATCAACCTTTATGCACTACAAACATGCAATTTTTAGGATAAAGAGATATCCAAAACTCCCTACAATGTTCAAAAATCTGTCTGAGATGACTAAGATGATTTGTTTCCTTTTCTTAAGAAACTTTGATGTCATCTAAATAAACCATGGCAACTTTATACATGAGGTTATGAAGGCCATATCCATAGCCTTCTAGAATGTTGCACCTACATTAGATAAACTAAAAGGCATCTTTCAATATGTCAAGGTTCTCTACTTGGTTGTAAAAGTATTTTTGAATTGATCTTCCTCTTTGACTAAGATCTAATTATACCCTGAATATCCATCTAATAATGAGAAACATTCTGAACAAGAAATAGATTGTAGGATTTTCTCCATAGATAGAAAGAGATTATGGTCACCCTATTGAGATCTCTAACATCTACATATAATCTCAAATCCCAATTCTTCATTCTCACTACGACAAGGTTGGACACCCAACTTGTCATGCCTGACCCTACTTCTTCCTATTTCTCTTTATTCACTTCAGATGTTGTTTTTGACGCAAGTTCTGTGGTTGTGAGATTTTATATTTTGGGTACTGTTTTGTTATATCAGATAGGTTAGTTTTGGTTTCATGAGATACATATATTTTGGATACTGCTTTTGTATTTCATTTGGATTGTTTTTGAGTTTACAGCTGATCAGTTTTAGTTGCAGTGTTGATTTTGAAATACATCACTTGATCTCTGAACTGAATCAGGTTTTGATTAGAATTAATTTTTTCATGGAATTCTTGTTACAGGATGGTAATTGTAGGATTTCTAGTTATGGCTATACTTGTGAAAATCAGAATTGGTATCTTCATGTAGATCTGGTATAACTGATGTGTTGGAACATTTGATTTTTATATTCTTCTGCAGATATATTAGATTGTAAGCATAATGTTAAAAGGATGTTTGTAAAATTCTTTTGTGTTTTTATGTAACTGTGTATATGTTTACGTAAATTTTAGTCATTATCTTATTGATGAAAAGTATACATATCTGGTACATATATGAAAAATGCATTCTGGTATTATTAGGAATTTCTCAGGTATATTGCTATCTTTATTATTTTCGAGAAATTCATTTCATGCCTTTAAGTTCTTGACTTGTGGATATATTTATATTTAGGGATAATTTGATAAGTCACACACTAGAATTCATATAAATATAGGTATGAGATTTTTACACATATATTTGCATAAACTCAAGTGTGGAGTGATGGTTTTGGGAGTTTGCAATGTTTAATACCAATGGCAATAAACATGGGAGGTAATTGTGTTATGCATTTATTATATATTTATTTGAATTTTAAAAAAAAACCATTCACCCTAAAAACCCTAGAAGGTTTCGCATGATTTGAATAGGTAAAAATGTTTATTGTTTCTTGAGGCCAAAATGGCGGAGGCTATAAGGAAACCCGTATGCACAACTCTTTGGGAACTGCAGATTTATTAATTTCTCTTTAAAGGAGGCTTTACTATCCTTGATGGAATGTTGGCCATTGTTGTTTGTAAAGAGGATTTCAATGGTTATGACCTGAATTTGGGCCTTTTTCCTCTAACACTTGGATGTTGTTGTTGGGTTTCCAGCAAGATGTGGGGTTTCTATTGGAAGGATTTTCTTTCTTATGTATTAGAGAAAAAAGGGAACTCAATGGAATTTTTATTGTGGTTGGAAATTGGTTTCAGTATTTTGCATTGTGGAGATTTTGTTCTGATTGGGGCTTGGAGTCGAGCAGAAATTTGGAGCTTTGTGTTGAACGTTTTTCTTCATCTGCTGAGTTTTGAGGTAGGAGGCAGTTCCTAACCTTTACCCTTTACTATTTTGGGTGTTAATTTTGTTCTAAGGAAATTGTGGGAGTTTAGTTTTAAGTTACTCTTGTCGATACCCAAGTGTGGGTATATGTAGGGTTGGACAAATGGAGTCAAGCTCTGCATGTATCCATATTTGGATATCGAGCAATATGAGTTTTCAATCATTGTGTTTTGTTTTAAATTCTTTCGGTTATGTCTTGTGTGGCATTACACAACTAGTGTACTTATTAGGATATACAATGTCACTCTCAATTAGTTTCATGACTTCTTTATGCATAAGAATCTCTATTTTAGGGTTAACTTGTCTTTGCCTTTGTCTTATTGGTTTGGCATTAGGTTCTAACTCAATGGTATGATGTGAAAGTGTTGGTTTAAAACCTTTCAAATCTCCATATTTCCACACAAATATATCACTAAACTCATAAAATAATCCAAGATAGGACTATTTTTCAGAACATGAACCTACTTTTCCAAACTTCAACATCTTACCTGGTTCAGTCTCCAAATTTGCATATTGCTTTTGTTGGATCAATAGGCTAGTTTTGTTCTTTTTAGCTTGATCATTGATAGCTCTTATTTTCACTAAGCATAATTTTCAAATTTTATTGTGAAAATAGAAAGAGTATTGAGAATTTAGGATTTATATGTTTTTTTTTTTTCATCTACAAAGGAAGCCCTAGCATGTTTTTCCCTAATCTAATTATTTCATTATTCTCCCAAGTGTGAGTTTTGGTGCCCTAGGATTTTAATTTTATCCTACATTGCAAAAAATCTTCATAAGTCAAAGTCTAGGCCCTAACCCTAGGTTCTATAACTAAGTAGGAGCTTGCTTATCTTTTGAATTGTAATCTACGATGTTAAAATAGAAGTGTTGTGAGGAAAATTTTTTAATGTCCCGATCTTAAGATAAAATGTTGTGTCATGGTATCGTGGATGATAAAGTTAGTCTTCCTAATCTTATGATTTTCTTTGTATCATATGATCATATGAAATTTTAAATGGTTTGAATTTTCTCCTCTACAAAATTATGACAAAGGAGGTGATCATGACATCGAGGACAATGAAAAAAGGTGTTACTTTGTTACAAAGCACAAAGCATCTTAAGATCATAAAGGAAATATTTGGTTGTTGTCATGTTATAGGATACTTATGATTGTAGGATTGTAAGGTGGTAGAAGACAAGCAAAAGTGATAATGCACTATTAGACAGGTGTCCAATTCTAATTGGCCATATTATGATACGAATACCAAATGTTTTTTAGTTGGATCAGTGGGACCAGAAAATATTTTTATATTAAGTTTGAATGGCATCTAGCAATCTCTAATCTTATGATAAATAGTTCATTGTAAGATCTCAAGGCAATGAAAAATGTGTTCTAATGTTACAAGTACAACGTGATCGAAAGATCACAAATGAAGTTATCAAAGCCCATGATGCTACGATAAAGAAGATTAAGTGTTTCTCATAGTATCATAAAAGTTTAAAAGGTAACCAAAGATGTTATGAAGTAACAAAAGTGACCGCGATCATAAGATCGTAGGATGAAATAGGTTAAAGTAAGATGCTACATGATCTTAAGATAAGTTGTTTCCTAAAAAATCCTAGAAAAAAAAAATTTTGGTATTGACACCACAACAATTAAGGAGTCATAAGATTGTAAAGAGTTTGGCCGGGGCTTTCAATTGTTTGGTAAGGGTTTTTCAAAAGGGTTTTGTAACAATGGAGAGCCAATTTTTTCTTTAATAAGATATTACGAAGAGTTATTTCCTTCAGTAACGATTGTAAGATGGTAGACCCTATTTTGATGTAAAACATTCTAGTCACTTTTCTGAGATGGAAATGACAATAAGCTTCTCGACCAATGAGATTTAAATATAGTACAAAAAGTGCATTACTGGATAGTAATGGCGACGCTCCCCTAAGGTGATAGAATCAACTAATCCTATGTTTCAAGCATGTTGAAAATCAATGCAAAATAAATGTTTGTAATATACATTGAGTTATAAATGCTTTCATAATTACCAATTATAGTTCATCATTTATAGAGAAAGAGAATTTGAGTAGTTGTAGAGCTTTCAATGTATATAGACAAGTGTTTTTAGAACCTGAGATTGATTTCCATACTATCTTTGCTAGCATATTGTGTAGATGTTTGATAAAGAGGTGGAAGAAATTCAAGCATCAAACATGGGATTTACAGAGACTTCAACTTCTAAAGGTGGGAAAACAAGACAGAAGAAATGAAATAAGTTTGTAGAAGAATGGATAAAACTTTTCTATGGTTCTTCTAATGCTGATGTCATGGATGATTATGCCTTTATTGACCCATATGCTCTTTGCAGAGATCTTGTGTGCCCTAGTGTTAATGGTTCTAAACTTTTTAAATACTTCTATTATAATAGGGAGAAGAAGATTCCTGTGTGTAACTGGAGAAAAAGAATTTTGCCCAATTGATATTTCTAGAAGTTTTTGTAGATGTGGATTTGATGAAGGCCCTATTTCACTGCTACAATCTAGCCACCAAATCATTTCATAGGAAAGATTAAACCATTCTTTGCACACTTGATCATGAATCATTCATTGAGGCTTTTGGATTGGATGGAGCTATGGGCTAGCCTATAGATTTAAAGAATTTGCAAAAGAAATTTGAGGCAAATACCAAGGCCTATAATGGGAAATATATGCTACACCATATTCCCATGGATTTGAAGAATGTGGGTGACTACCCTAAAAAAATTTTGTAAAGAAAGCATATGATCTCCATAAGCTAGTTGGCAAGGATGGAACTGACGTGGTATATGGAGGTAAATTCATAATTGCTAGAGATATACAAGACTCCTATCATGGTTTGGAGTATGATTATGTTGACTATATTTTGGAGGTGATGAAAGAAAATATTGCCAGAGTTCAGAGTGGAGAACTAAAGGATTTCAAGTTCCATCATTATTCACTACTAATGTACCTAATCCTCTACAAGAATGTAGGTTATATAAGTTTTGATTTCATTGACCATACTTCTGATGCAAATGGAGATCTACCAGTTTAGCTATGGCCACGAGTATGGGATATCAATTATCATTTTTTTTATTCTATTTCATTCTTTACTAATTTTAGTGTTGTAATAATGAGAATGTTAGATCAAGGTTACTTTAGGGCACCTGAGATATTAAAAGCTTTTTTTAGACATGCCCTACTTCGTGAAGGGAAAAAACTAGACCATAATTAGGGGGATATTTTCCTATTTCCAACTTTTACTTTAATGAGAGTCTTTGGTTGTCCTTAACCACCCCACATACTACCAAAGTTTATCCCTCCTAGATTGGGTATAATTGAATTCATATGGCAATTGTTCATGGTCAATAGGGAGTAATTAGGACCCAAAGTGCATAAGGGCACTTTCTTGTGTAGATGTTTTAGGGTTGGTGACTTCACAATTGGAAAAGAGGCCCTTGACCAAATTCATTCTTTCCTCCATCATTTCAATTTGTCAACTGGTCCCTACAAAATGTATGAACCTAATAATTGGATGAGGGTCACCCTTAAAGAAATGAGGAATTATGTACTACCTAGTACTAAGGAATTACCCCATGAGGATGTCATTCCAAACATAATTGTAGAGGGTGAGGCAGTTGATAAGCTAAAAAATTTGGATGATATTCTAAGGGTGGAGGGAGAATTGAAGAAAGAAGATCCCCAATTTTTGGGATTTTCAATGGATATTCCCTATCCTCAGAGGATTGAGAAGATGGTCACTGACCATGTTGAGATCATGGCTAAGATGCTTAAAAGACCAATGGGAGAGGAAGATAGGGTATTTCCTAACAACTTTGAACTTGATGTGACCCTGGAAATAGAAGAGAATGATATTTGTGAAGCATCATGGGTCACAAAGGGGAATAAGAGACAAAAAGTTGTCCACATCTCTGCTAAGGTAAAATAGAGGACATTGCAGATCATACCTAGAATTATTTAGTATTTTGCTGACTTAAGGAAAAATTACCTCTAAGATAGAATAAATGCAGTTGAGAGTACACTTACTGACATGGATTTAGCAACAGCAAGGCTTGATGATAGAATCATTCAAGCCCAATAGTTCTTGGAAGATAATAAATTCAACAAATCCATTGAATTCAAGAGCTTTCTATACAAGATAAAATAGAGTGAGCTAGTATTGAAAATGAAGCCCAGAGAATCCGATGAGAAGAAGTTGAAACTAGTGGAGAAGTTGCAAGCCTATGATCCTGAGAGTGAGGTCATGACTCCAGAGGAGGAAAGATACCTTGTATAGAGGAGTGGTATGCTATTGGTGTCTGGATGGGACTTGGAACAAGCTTTTATGCTTGATCAAATAAGAAGGTAGGAAAATTCCATTTCATATGAGGCATTTGGTGTTGATGGATTATAGAGAGGAACTAGTTTTAACATTGACACCAAATATCTAGCAATGTGGAGTATGGCCCCATCATCAAACAAGCCAAAATTGATGGACGTACAAAAAACTGAACAAGGTAACATGATTGTATGGACTCTACAGGGCACCTCTGGCATAGATATTTCTAAAGGATTAAAACACTTTTCATTTATGAATGAAGCCAAAGTAGAGGAGATGAAGACTTGATTATCTGAGTTTATAAATGATTATATTGATGTGAGGAAGCTCTATGAAGATGAGCATAGAAAGAGCCATGTCTATAAGGAGAGAATTGTAGAGCTTGAGGCCAAGGTCCAAGCACTTGAAAATGAAATTGCATCTCTCAGAGAGAAACTCACACAGGAAAAGCAAGTAGTTGTTGTAGGACCAGAACCAGAATAGAAAGATCAATAGCAACCAACTAGGGATATAACTAAAGCCCCTACACAAACAAATAATTTGGGGGAAGAGGAAACAATAGAACCTAGGAGAATAAGCATTGATTCTTAATCTACTCAGCAGGGAGGTGAGATAATGATAATTGTCCTTAGGAGTTTGATGAGCCATAGGATTGAGATTTTGAAAAAATATGTCACAACAGGCTCAAAATTTTTATGTTTCTTTGCAAAGTGTTAAGCAATTGTGCAATGAAGCATTATCATGGTTATCACTCAATTTTAATCTTTGGGGGCCATACACTTAGTTCTTGGAGAGGCTAATTGTACTAATGGCTAAAAAGCCAAATTTGCTTGACAAAATAATCTCAATGAAGGAGGGTTTGGATATAGTCAAAGAGTTGATTAGTCTCTTCACTGGTAAACTATAGGTTATACAAAGAAAATTAAAGATTTTATCTCAGGGAGTAGAGCCCTATATACCATCAATTTTGGATGTTGCTAACACAATAATAGATTGGCAGGAATGCTCGAATTCCTTTGGTGTCATTTTAACCTAGAAGGCTGCAATATAAATTTTTGAAGATGCTTATGGTGTCCCCTACAATAAATTAATTGATTCTCTTTTTAAGGAAAAAATAGATTTGAATAAATTTATTGTTGAATCAAAAACAATTATAGATGTTAGGTGGACTAAAGCCACTCAAGAATTAGAAGGAGTAGAAACTATGGAGTGGCCCATAAAAAGAGAAACTTATGTTTGGGAAGTGGTGGGAGAGATCAAAACCTTACCATCAGGAAGTAGTTGAGCTATTACTTGATGAGAACAGAAAAAGACAATGGGGAGTAAAGTCAAAGAGCATGACTTCAATTTTCACTTGCTGACTTTCTCAACTACCTCACATTTTTCTAATCGAACATTTGAAGAATGTTTTTGTATATATTTTTTTCCCTATCTTGCCACCTTTTGTATCCATTCTTGTCTAGACATGTGTCCTCCTCCTATCTATAGCTTGTTGCAATCCTATAAATGGATTTCCAAGATGTGGAGTTGAGGTCTGGTATCTATAGATTTTTATTCTTCTTATGTCTCTTTTATAGTTTCATCCATTTTTTTCTATAATTTGGTGAATGTAATCATTTCTTGGATACTTGAATACATAAAGTGAACATTTAGTATCAATGGCTTGTTTCTGAGTATTAACTAAATCTGTATTGACTTTTGTAAATAAATTTTAGAGAAAATCACTATAAGAAGGACTTTTCTATATATATATTTGTCTTTGAGTTTTGTCTCCTTTCTTATATATCTATAATCTTGAGATTGAAATGAAAAAGTTTCATTTAGTTTAATGCAATTCACACAAATTGTATATCTCTTACTAATTGCTGCCAATTCAAAGAATCACATAATCGCTCTTTGTAATTGATAGGGTTTAGGGTTTATAAAAAGGATATGGTAAGAATGAAATTCAAAGCACATTGTTGACAAATTTAATTACAAGTTGATTAAGTAGGTCCAAGTTTTTTGATTATATACTCTATATATCCATGGATAAGACACTAGTCATTCTAAATTTCATGAACAAGTTGATGATTCACCTAAGTGTAGGAAATACATAACAAACAAACAAAATCAATTTATCATTTTATGTAATAAGAACTAAAATTGTTGGTCATTACTTATTTGCATCTAGTTTTTGGTTATAGTTAGCTACTATATCTACAAATTTTATTTAGCAAATCATAGAAGAATATTGACCGTTTCTACTATAGGAAACAATATTTGAAGGACTAGAATATCAAATTAACAAGATTAATCCCTAAGGTTTTCCCGTCTTGGCCTAGTAGAGCCCAAAGTGAAGTGAGTCCTAGTGACTCTGTTAATGTTGGCCCAGAATTAAGATTTAGCCTTACCAAATATAGGATGTAGCTCATCCTTAGGCTTGTCCCTATCTTATGCTTCTTGGTATTAGGTTTAAACCCACCTGATATGTTCCTTACCCAGAAAGAACTCCAACAATCATCTCTATTGAAGATTCACTACAAGGTTACAAGTCCTCTAGGCATCTTGATAGATTTTAATTTCACCACTTGATATTCATAGTTTTGTTTCAATCTATCCTAATTAGAGGCTACAAAACATCTTCTTCAAGTAGAAATTGAAAAATGTGTTCATCACTTTCAAAAACTTTCTAAGTCACATTGTTGTCATGGATTGAAGGTCTAACAATAATTTTAATATGTTCTTGATCACACCCTCTTTTACTATTGTTAGGTATATCAAATTGAGCTCTTATGGAAACTAACCTATCAACATGTTGATTTAACCTTCTTGGAATTGCAACAATATTGAAAGCATAAAAATATTCAATAGCATCCAATACTCTATGTTTCTAAGCTTTCAAAATATCATTCTTGACATAAATAAGTCCCCTTACCTAATTAACCACCAGTTCACTATCACCATGAATCTTTAGAGCCTTAATACCTCTCTTCCATTCTCAATCCATCCTATTAATTAGACTTGTATATCCTATTGTATTGTTAGTGAAGGAAAAACCAAACCTAAAGGTTGTATAGTACTTAACTATGTTAGGAGAAACTAACATTGCACCTCCACTAGCAACCATCAAAAAACATGTCCCAAACTTCATCTTATTGTTCAAAAACAACTCATGTCCTTTGTTCTAGGTTTGGCATCACCAAACTATCTTCTTAAAATATATTATTGTGCATACCATCATCTAGGATAACACTGCATTTGGTTTCTAGGGCACTATATGTTTCCCATTCATCTAATAAGATATATGGAATACCTTTCATTTGGGAGTTTGTTTCACATATAGCAAGAATATCACCCTCTTCTAACTCAACACAATTTGCATTCATTATAAAAGGAATATATGGTTCAATTTTATCTTTTTCAAGAGTTTCAAACTTGTGGTGACATTGGAACCATACCTAGCACATAACAACACATGGGACCACTCAGATGAAAGGTATCCCCTAATCTTTATAGTGAAGTTGTGTGAGAAATATAAACCAAAATATGGGGGAAGATTAATTACATAATACCCTGAGAATAGAGAAGTTGGGACAACCATGTAAGGTCATACATGCACCTTAATAAGACCTATGGAATTGACCAATGAGTCAACCAACTTAACTACCCTCTTTTCCATAGGTTTATACTTCAAACTAGTTGATCAGCTACTTTCTTAGGCATCACAAAAAAAGTAGCGCCATTGTCAACCATACAATTATGCACTAAGTTCTTTCCAATGATTAATGAAACATAGAATGGAGGAGGTCTCATGTTCTTACCTTAAATTGTGGGATTTTATTTGTTGTCTACATCTTTCACTTGTTTAGAAATTTTCATTAAAACCTTCTCATGATCACTAGAAACATGTCCATTATTTTTATCTCTACCTATTTTTTTCTATTAGTGTCAAACACTTAGTCATTTACTATGAAGAGTTAGACGGACATGACTATGACAAAGCTACTCTATATAAGCCAAGTCATGCACACAAGGATGTGTGTATCAAGCTCCATAGGAGATGAGTAAGTGTGTGGTCACCAAATATTTTCTATACAAGTTGAGATCAACACCTACCAAGCAATTTCAAGCATACAAGTGTTGAGTTCCATAGTATGTGCTGAGAACAATATAGACTAAGCAACAACAATGTTGAGTATCAAAAAATACTAAAGGTTAAGTGATACAGAGTATACATGAAAGTAAGTAATGATACATATTTTGAGGTAGATCATTTGCAAGATAACATGGAAGGAACATTTTATATATAGAGGGGTTTTTACAGAGAGTTCTATGCATTTATGATGAGGATCACAGATCCTTATGTTTTGTGATCAACAGTTTAGATGAAGAGGCTAATTATGGAATCATCTAGAAAACTATTGATGTAAATCTTTAAATAGAGAAGATCTTAACCTAGATCAGCAATGGGATGAGAGGAGAAGAGTTTGTATGCAAGAAAGGAAAAATATTGTAAATGGTGGAGTGAAATATCGAGATCAGATCAAAAGTTAGTGGAAGTGTTATGTTATCTATTAACAGAAAGGGTGACCTCATCAGACCAATGAAGGGGAAGAAAAGATTTAAAAAATCAAAAGAGAGGATTAGTTAGCAAGGAGAAGAATCTAAATCAGCTTACAAAGCATATTGAGGGTCAGGTACTGAATGAGTTCTAACCAACCTAAATTAGGATAAATCTCTTAACAGAGTGGTCTTAATAGATCTTTGTAAATCTCCTAACAAAGTCCTTACTTTATTCTAAATGTTAAATCCTCTAACAAGGTGAGACCTAGAAATCTCAAATGCTTTCAATAGGAAAGACCCCTCACAAGGTAGATTATATATTATGATCAAACATTGTAACCCTAACATGTTAACTTTAAAACTGTAGTAGTGGAGATTTGTGAGTGTCATCCCCACCCCAATTTTACCTTCACCTTGGAGGGTTTTTGGGTAACAAATATTGTGTTATTTGTTTATTTTCATGCATGTGAAAGATCAAATTTACATGTTACGGCAGGTTTATCATTACAAGTTTTACATATACGAGATAACCGATGAATATGTGAATAAATTGTTGAGAAGTAAAAGTGCTTAAGATTCTGATTCTCCCCTTGCCCCTCACAATATCATGTTATCTTATTTATACTTCCATAAATCAAAAATTGGTATCATATCATTGGTTCTATGAGAGAAGCTTAATCACTTGGAGATTAGTTCTTGGAGATGGAGTCTTTTAAACTAGATGAGGTTATTGACAATCAAGTGATTTACATCTACGATAAATAATTTTCCTATGAAGCAGTTGAGACTGAAGGGCTATTTGAATCAATCAATTCAAATGAAAAGGAATCTATAGATCTACTGAAAAGGAAAAAACTTCTAAATGAATAAATAAGAGGACTGAAAAGAGAAAATGAAATTCAATTGGTAAGATTAAGTGAAGTAATTGAGCAAAAGAAGAAAGTAGAAGTAGAATGGACTACAGCTAAGGAAGACAAAAGAGTAATGGCTACTAGACTTGAAAAAAGGATATCGAATTTGTAGAAGCTCACAAACACTCAATTAGACATGATGAATCAACTAATTCTTTAAAATCAAGAATTGAATCATAAGGATGTGGAAATTGCAAATCTCAAATCACAGAAGGACATACTAAAGAATGAACTAAAAAATGAGAAAGAATCTATGGAGAGATTCAACAAACCAAAGAAGAAATGAAATATTTAGAAGAACTTATGAATTCATCTAACAGTATTGATGGCTTGGGATATTCATACACTGAACAAGGAGAATCATCTAGGAATAGAGAACTAAGGAATGCAAAGTCAAAGGTCAAACCAACATGCTATCACTATGGAAAACTTGGTCATACTACAAATATTTGTCAAAGAAAACATAGTATGCAAAATCCTAAACCTAATTTTATTGGTTCTTATTTTTACTACAAGAAAAAAGGGCATCAAATACATTAGTGTATGCCAAGAATGAGGAATGCATCTACTACACCTAGATTTTAAGGATATTTCTATAACTGTCAAAAGTATAGGCATAAATAATATGAATTCAAATCTTAGACAAAATCTTATTGGACAAATCAAAGGCAGAATAATGCACCTAATAATGCATGTTCCATATGTCACAAATTTGGACATATAAACAAGAATTGTTGGACTCAAGTACATTGAGAAAATCAAACAAAAGAAAAAGGTTGTTGGAATTCTCTAGAATAACTGAGAGGAGGGGTGAATTAGTTATCCAAGGTCTAGATGTACAAATAAAAGTTTTTGTAACTTAGTTAACCCATATCCATAAAACATTTGCGTCATGCATGCATCCATTAGATTATGCAATCACTTAAACTTTTAAGTTACTGGCAAATACGCTTTGCAAAAGTGTAAACATGAAACATAACAAATTCAATAACACACTTGACACAATGATTTAATTTGAAAACCCAATTTGGAAAAAACTACCAATAACATACTACCCATTCTCACTCTTTTGAAGTGATGCCCTATAAAAGGCCAACCCTATTAAATGTTATAATGCACACTATTAAATGTCACCCGGTTAAAGGATTTAAATCACCTCATTAGGAGTGAGCCTTGTTAGAGGACTTTAGATCATTCACTTGGAATGTCACCTAGTTAAAGGATTTACAAATGACTATTAGGTTAACCTTAATGCACAACATTTACCCTAGACTAATACAATGATTAGAAAGTAGTAGTAAGGCTTGATCTAATAACAACTTATAACACACTTGCAAATTGTAGATCTTTATTTTTGTCCTCCATTCTGCTTGGCTTTCACTTACTTCAGCTCTGATAGCTTGTTCACACTTCAAGCATCCATAGCCTTAAGCCTTCTTTTTTTGCTTACCAATGTCATCTCTTCTCTTAGGTCACTGAAGGAAGCAATACCCTAGACTCCTTGTCTTCCTAAAGCTCTCACACATGGCAACCTTTTCTTTTGACTAACCATCTCTATGAATAGAGAATTAAGATCTTTTTTCATTTATTCTCCATCGTCCATTTTATGGTTAGGTCAGATTAGGTAGGATTCAATGAATTTACCCCTTATTTCATTTCATTCCCTTCTAGAAACTTCTCCTTCAACCTTCTTTGAATTTTCCTCAAAATGGTTCATCATGAATTTTTTGCCACCAACTCATCAATCTTACCTTCCACACAGTTCACAGAATCAAAGAAATCAAACTTTTTATCTTAGATTCATCAAATTCTTGATCTTTCTCATAATGCTAACACTCAAATTGACTTCTAATACTTAGCACATACTGTGTTGCTCGATATCCTCTATCAAGTCACTTGGCTTGAACTAAAGTTTACTAGTGTTTGGCATTAACTAAACTTTACTCGGCTTACACTAAAATTGACTTTGCTAGACTCGAACTAATTTTCTACTCAACTTGCACTAACATTTCTCAGCACCCATTGTGTAGAATGTTAAGCTTGGAAAAAAACCTTTGTTTAACTTGTTCTTCTAAACTTAATCGGTGTAACCAACCTTTGCAACCCCAAGTAGATTATCAATGCACTATAATATCTCTGTCTTGACTGATTCTTGTACTCCTTTTCATATCACAACTCAACCTTTCTTCTAGGTGCTATTGTTACCTCATTTGATCAAATTCTTTTCAACAATTAAAAAAAGAATAGTACTTAAATTATATAAGCAATTGTCTTACCAGCAAGTAGCAAATTTAACATTAGTGACAAAATAATGATTGAAACATATTTATCATAAATGTATAATCTCCCTCTTTGGCATTGATTGCAAACCAAATTGGCTAGACTTAATTTGTATGACCAATAGAATACCAAAAAGAAAATAATTCCTTGTATTGAAATCTCTCCCTCTATCAAAAACTTCCATCTTCTGAATAGGTTACAAAATTTTGTTATGATCAATAAACAATCAATCAACTCATCCTTATGACTCCTTCCTGATTACTTGTTATATCACCCTAAACATTATCTCCCTCTTGCTAGGTATATGTAATCAACAGGTATACTTTCTCCCTCAACACACTTTCTCCTTCCACAGTCAAGATTTCTCCTTTAGCAAGATTAGGCAGATCAAGAATTCTCCTTCATCTCCCTCGATTCATTCTCCCTCTTGAGAAAAATGCCAAAGACTTGTCATCTTCATATGCAATTATGAAAATTTTTAGTTTCTCCCTCTATCACCTTTCTTGTGACTAATTTATAGTTCCATCTCTTTGATTACTTTAGGCAGCTCCTAAAGTAAGATCCATTGCATCAATGTGTAACATATGTCAATTAACTTGTTTGATGCTAGGAACTTATCATGCTTCTTAGATAGCCTTTGATAAGTTTATCACCCCCAATTTACCTCTTAGATACTTATAAGCATCCTTAGGTAATTTTTTTGTGAAGATATCAGCCATTTTCTCTTTTGTGTTAACATATTCCATCTTCGCCTCTTTATATTGAACTAATTCTCTCAAGTAATGATACTTGATTGCAATATGCTTAGTCTTTGTATGCATCATAGGATTCTTTGATATATTTATAGCACCTTTATTATCATAATAAAGTATCACAGGTTTAGTGATTTCCTCCTTCGTACCTTTGTGTAGCTATTTGATCCATACAATGTTTGTACAATTTACTACAATAGCAACATATTTAACTTCAGAAGTAGATTGAGAAATGTAGTTTTTTTTCTTGTTAGTCCATGTAACCAGCCTTTTGCCTAAGAAAAATGCTCCTCCACTAGTGCTCTTTTTATCATCAATATTTTTAGCCCAACTAGCATAAGTATAGGCTCTTAATTGAAATTTCTCATTTTTCTTGTAGTATAGACCGTAGTCTTTTGTTCTTTTTAGATATCTCATTATTCTCTTAATATCCATCAAATGATTCTCCCTAGGATTAGCAAAGAATCTTGCAACTATCCCTAAAGATAATGCAATAGTAGGTCTATTGTGTACTATATATTTTAATTTGTCAATTGTAGACGTATATAATATTTGATTCACCTCAGCTGAATCATCATTTTTTGTTAAATTTAATTCCTGTCACCATAGGTGTGCTTACTAGCTTAGAATCCTCCAATCCAAAATTTCTCAGCATCTCCTTTACATACTTTGACTGAGTGATGTATTTACCATATTTCATCTGATGTACTTGCAAACCCACAAAGAACTTGATCTCTCCAAACATAGACATCTTAAATTATTTCTTCATTTCATTTGCAAAAGCATTACATAATGTATCTTGAGCCCTAAATATGATATCATCAACAAAATTTCATATAACAAAATACTTTTTCCTTTCTCTGTCTTCAAGTACAAATTGTTGTTATCATCAGTCCTTTCAAATCTAATCTTCACAAGACAATTATGAAGCCTTTCATACCATGCTCTTGGTTCTTACTTCAAACCATATAGATCTTTGTGTAGTCTAAATACCATGTTTTTTTTGTTAGCATTATCAAATCCTTCTAGCTTTTCTATATATACCTCTTTCTCTAATATACCATTAAAAAATGCAGACTAAACATCCATTTGATAAACCTTAAAACCTTTGTATGCAGAGTAAGCAAGAAAAATTCTTACTCCTTCCAGTCTTGGAACATGGGCAAATGTTTCTCCATAGTCAACCTCTTCTTCCTGTGCATATCCTTTACATAAAAATCTTGTCTTGTTCCTTGTGACTTTACCATTTTCATCTAACTTGTTTCTATATACCCACTTGGTACTAATCACATTTTTTTCTTTTGGTCAAGGAACTAGAATCTGTGTCTTATTTTTCTTAATTTATTCAATCTCTAATTCAATGGGTTTACTCAAGTCCACATATTCTAAGGCATCTTTCACTAATTTGGGTTCTTGCATGCTCAACAAACATTATCATTTCTCAACTTATTCCTTGTCATTGGTCTATCCTCTTTATCTCCAATATTTTGTGTAGTAGGATGATGTCTCTTGACATACTTAGACAATCTTGGTTCAGCTCTAGCTTCTTCATTTGGTCTCTTAACTTCTAAATCATTGTGTACCTCTCTAGCAAGTAGTTCAGCATCTCTTTCATGTACACTAATCTTATAATAAGAATATGCCTCAACTTCATTCTATAGCTTAGCATATGAATGTAACTCAGTTCCTGTATGCAACTCAGTTCCTGAATGCAACTCGACATACATAGTATATGACTTAGTAGTTACTAAAACTTATTTTTAGTTTTCAACTTGATTTACAACATCTTCATCAGTAGACATCCCTTCATAAAAGTATACAAATGATTTATATACTTCTGGTTCCTTCATAGGTTCAACCTCATATACTTCTATATATTCATCAAATTTCTTATTTGCACTTTCTATAACTTTTTTAGTGTTAGAATTTAAACACTTATAAGCTTTACTTCATGTTGAATAACCAATAAGTATACCTTCTTCACTTTTTTCATCTAGTTTATCATTCCTAAAATCTTTTAGAATATAACACTTGCTTCCAAATACCTTAAAATATTTTACATTGGGTGAGTATTCATACCATGGTTTAAAAAGTGTTGAATGAGTACCTTTCTTGACTTGTACATGGTTCAAGGTATAGATAGTTGTACTTATTGCTTCTCTCCAGTATTTCAAAGAAACATTCTTCTCCATCATGAGTGTCCTAACACAGTCCATTATAGATTTGTTCCTCCTTTTAGCAATTCCATTTTGTGGAGGGGTTCTAAGAGAAGATGTTTGTCTTTTGATTCCTCTGTCATTAGAAAACATCTCAAACTCATTTGATGTAAATTCACCTCCTCTGTAAGATCTCAAAAATTCCATATCGCTATTTGCAGTATCATGGTCAACCAAACTATGGCTTTAAGTGGCAGTAAAAAAACCAACAAATCAGGGTTATGTCAACGTGACACATAATTTTAAAGTGGTTTTGGACTTTATATCAAAAAGTTGTAAGAAAATAACTTGTAGGAAATTGAATCAAGTTTCTAAAATACTAAGCTTTATCTGGAGAAAAAAATTATTTGATTGGTCAAGCGTTTGGATTTTAATATAGTACTACACAAATTTCAAGGCAAAAATAAAAAGTAGGTGTATGTCTGACCACCTTAATCAAAATCAAATGATAATATTTTTTAATATAATTATAGATATAAAAAGTAAACTCATGCCTTGATGTGACGCATATTTTTGAAAAAAATTATTCTAAATAAATAATTAATTATGAATTATCTACTTTATTGTTTCCAAAATTGAAAAACTACCATGTCTGACCACCTTAACTAGTTCAAAAAAATTAAAAATTATTTTTTTCTTTTTTTCCTATACTAGTCAAAGCATAGAATGTGACGCATCTTTTGGATTTCAAAAATCTTATACGATTTGAAAGTTATAGCTATTTTTCAATTAGTATGTCAATCAACACTTTTTAGTTAACTCCATTAGAAAATAAGTAATAATTACTTACTTAACTCATAATTTGACAGACTTTATATCAATGGAAAGCTAAGAAAATTCTCAAGAAACCCTTTTTGTTTCATCTAATTTGGATTAAAAAAAGTCGTCAGCTACATCATTAAGTCAGAAATACACAAAAACACACCAAAAACATGTTTTTGAGACATTTTTGCCATTGACCATGGAGGGTTGGCATCCAAAGCAAAACCAAGCCTGATCAGGTACCCATTACCAAATCGAGTATCCATTCCCAAGTTGGATACACATTCTCAAATCGGATACCCTTTTTTTTGTTTTTTTACATTTTCTTTTAAATTTTTAAAAAAATTAATTAATTTTTAAAAATTCCTTTATAATAGTATGACCCTTTTTAGGATACTTAATATGTTTTTTAAAGGCTTTAGGTCTCTTAAGCATACATATAATGGTTCCAAAGGATCAAAAGGGGTCATAGGGTACCTTTTGACACTCTTTAACCCATTCAATCACAATATGTGTGCTTATGGTTCCTAGGACCCCTAACCACATAAATGATGTGATCTAATGAGTCAAATTGGCCTTAAAATATCCTATAACCCTTTATGACCCATTCGATGACATTAAGTGTGCTTAGGGGTCAAAAGATAATCTATTACCCCTTTTGACTCATTTGTACAAATAATATATATTCCTAGGACCCCTAAGAATGTATTTTATTATTTAATGAGTTAGACGGGGTCATAGAGAGTTTTATAATCCCATTCAACCCATTCAAACACATAATGTATGTACCCCTAGGAACATATGTGGTCCTACCCTTTTTGACCCATATAAACAATTATAATATGTCCCTAGGAGTCATAAGACACTTAGAGGCATATGTTGTCATGAAATGTGTCGAAAGTAGTCATAGGATATCTTATGACACCTTTTGACCCATATAAATGATTATAATATATACTTAGGGGTCCTAGGACCCCTAGAGACATGTTATAACGAAATATGTCGAAAGGGATCATAGATTATCTTGTGACCCCTTTCGACCAATATAAATGATTAGAATATGTCCCTAGGGGTCCTAAGACTTCTAGAGACATATGTTGTAATGAAATGTGTCGAAAGGGTTCATAGGTTATCCTATGCCCCCTTACAATCCATATAAAAGATTATAATATGTTCTTAAGGGTCCTTGGACCCCTAGAGACATATGTTATAATGAAATATGTCAAAAGGGGTCATAGGTTATCCTATCACCCCTTTTGACCCATATAAATGATTATAATATTTTTGTAGGGATCTTAGGACCCTTAGAGACATATGTTGTCATGAGATGTGTCGAAGGGGGTCATTGATTATCCTATGACCCCTTTGACCCATATAAATGATTATAATATATTCCTTGGGTGTTGGAACCCCTAGAGACATATGTTATCATGAAATGTATAAAAAGGGGTCATAGGTTATTCTATGACTAGAGGTCCTAGGACCTCTGGAGAAATATGTTGTAATAAAATGTGTTAAAAGGGGTCATAGGTTTTCCTATGACCCCTTTCAACACATATAAATGATTATAATATGTTCTTAGGAGTCTTAGGACCCCTAGGGACATATGTTGTAATGAAACATATTGAAAGGGGTCATAAGTGGTGCAGAGCACCTAATTAGTTAGTTTGTTTTATGCAATGTAATAAGGCCTTAGGATTGACAAAAATCTTCTCAAGGCCATCCATCATTTGTGATGGACACAAGACCCCAAGGTGACAATATGAACCTGGGCATCGATTGGTCCAAAGGTGGAATTTGATTTAGATTTTGTTTTCTAGCTTGGTTTAGTAGTTTTGAGTCTTAGAATAATCACTTGGAATGGTTAGAACTCATTTAGGTTGGAGGTTAGTGAAATTCCAAAAAGCGCAAAAAATTGCAAAATTGCATTAGCAATTTTTGCAACAAATTAGCAACTTTTTGCAAATAACCATTAAATTGTCATTGGTCGGTTAAAACTGTTTGAAAATGCCTTTATAGGCCCTATGCACTCTAATGAGAGAGAGGAGAAGTTTCAAATGTATTTTTCTTCTAAAATATAATAGAGAACCTGATGTTACAACATTTTCATCTTGTTTTTTCATACTATATGAATTTTATTGGTTGTAAGGTTGTTGTTTTGCATTGATCAGTTGGAGGTTGTATTTTAAAGAATTTTGGTGTTGGTTTGAAGGGGAGATCAATCTCCATTTTAAAGTTACACATTTTTTTCTGTCATTGCCCTTTGAAACCCTCAAAACAAGGGTTTAGCCAAAGAAATGGACCTAGTTTGAACTCCCACCATTGGAAATTCTTCCAAATTTGTATGGGGTAAGCTAGGGCAATGTACTTTCATATTCCAAAGGCCTAGAAGAAGGAGGTTGCAGCAGATATTTTTAGGAGCAAGCCCTAGGTCTAATAATTCCCATGTATTAGACCTTGTTGCAATTTGATAAATTGCAATGAAGGAGGAAAGTTGGGACTTGGTGTGAAGACAAAGCATCTTTAGTTGGGCTACGAGGACACTCTGAAGTTGGAGTTTTGATCCATGAACCCATATTTTGGCCATTTCCTTGTAGACCAAGCCTAAAATTGCTTATTAGGCCTGAGTGCATGGTTGAGGTTGAGGCATGCTGGAGTGGAGTTAGGTTTTTGAACTTTGAATTCTTTTAGCAATTTGAAAAGGGTATTTGAAACTGGTCTTAGATTTCCAAGTCCTTTGTAACAAATTTAAGTTGGTGGTGAAAAACAGTGTTGAGAGACCTAACTGCCTACTAGGTCTGTGGTACCAATTTTCATTATTTGCTATTTGCAGAGGTTCTAATCAGTGGTATCCCTTGTTTTGATCATTATGGAGATGTCTTAATCCTTCTCTGGTGTTTGGGAGTCATGAAGTTTCAAAATCCCTCTTTTGTTACTTTGTGTGAAACAAGGCTAAATGTTACATTCTTATTTGGTGCTGATAACAATCAATCTGCTCATAAATTTGACCACTGTTTGGTATAGTTTGCATTGTGTTGGATGTTTCTTAGGCCCTTGCTGATTTTAGAAGGTTGGAGGTGTTTGAAACCACTTTGTTTTAAGTTGGGTGTGTAGGGAGTCTTGATTGGTACAAGGGAGAAGAAGTTGGGATTCAGCTTGGTGTGAAGTATTGGGTTGTGAAACCTATTGGACAGTGGTAAATAATAGTATAGTTCCTTTTTATGTGAGTCAAACATTGAATAACCCTATGGTGTTAGATAAATTTGGATAAGCAACTTGATTTTGCTTGATACCTCCAAGGTGCTTAGATTTGTTAGGTGCTTCCAAAGTGTTGACTCTGCATTAATAAGGTTATGCTATGACTTCTTTTGACACATATAAATGATTATAATATGTCCCTAGGGGTCCTAGGACACTTAGAGACATATGTTGTAATGAAATGTGTCAAAAGGGGTCATAGGACATCCTATGGCCCATTTTGACCCATATAAATGATTATAATATGTCTCTAGTAGTTCTACGAGCTCTGGAGATATATGTTGTAATGAAATGTGTTGAAAGGGGTCAAAGGTTATCCTATGACCCATTTCAACCCATATAAATGATTATAATATGTCATTTTTGGTCTTGAGACCCCTAGAGACATATGTTGTAATGAAATGTGTCAAAAGGGGTCATATGTTATCTTATGACCCCTTTCGACCCATATAAAAAATTATAATATGTCCTTAGGGGTCTTGGCACCTATAGAGACATATATTGTCATGAGATGTGTCAAAAGGCGTCATAGGTTATCTTATGACCCCTTTCAACCCATATAAATGATTATAATATGTTCCTACAATCTTGAGACCCCTAAAGACATATGTTGTCATGAAATGTGTCAAAACTAGGACCCCTTTTGACTCATATAAATGATTATAATATTTTCCTAGGGGACCTAGGACCCTAAAGACATATGTTGTAATGAAATGTGTCGAAAGGGATCATAAGTTTTTCTATGACCCCTTTCTACCCATATAAATGATTATAATATGTTTCTATGGTCTTGGGACCCTTAAAGACATATTTTGTCATGAAATGTGTCCAAACTATGACCCATTTTGACCCATATAAATGATTATAAAAATTTTTTGGGGGTCCTAGGACCCTAAAGACATATGTTGTAATGAAATGTGTCGAAAGAGATCATAGCTTTTTCTATGACCCCTTTCGACCCATATAAATAATTATAATATGTCCCTAGGGGTCCTAGGACCCCTAGAAACATATGTTTTAATGAAATGTGTCAAAAGGGGTCATATATTATCCCATGATCCCTTTCGACCCATATAAATGATTGTAATATGTTCTTAAGAGTCGTAAGAACCCTAGGGACATATGTTATCATAAAACATGTTGAAAGGGTCATAAAATTATCGTATTACTCCTTTTGACCCACATAAATGATTATAATATGTCCCTAAGGGTCTTAAGACCCCTACAAACATGTTGTAATGAAATGTGTCAAAAGGGATCATAGGTTATACTATGACCCCTTTTGAACTATAGAAATGATTATAATATGTCCATAGGGGTCCTATCACCACTAGAGACATATGTTGTAATGAAATATGTTGAAATGGGTCATAGGTTATCCTATGACCCGTTTTATCCCTAGGGGTCCTAGGACACCTAGAGACATATGTTGTCATGAAATGTGTCGAAAGGGGTTATCCTATGACCCCTTTTGACTTATATAAATTATTCTAATATGTCCCTACGAATCCCGAGACCCATAGAGACGTGTTTTCATGAGATTTGTCAAACCTATGACCCCTTTCAACCCATATAAATTATTATAATATGTTCCTAAGCTCTTGGGACACCTAGAGACATATCCTATCATGATATGAGTCAAAAGGGGTTAATAGGTTATCCTATGACCCCTTTTGACTCATATAAATGATTATAATATGTCCCTAGGGGTTGTAAGCCCTCTAGAGACATATGTTGTAATGAAATGTGTCCAAAGAGGTCATAGGTTTTCCTATGACCCTTTTTGACCCATTCAAATGATTATAACATGTCCCTAGGGATCCTACGACCCCTAGAAACATATGTTGTAATGAAATGTGTCGAAAGGGATCATAGGTTATCTTATGACTTCTTTTTGACCCATACAAATGATTATAATATGTTCTTAGTTGTTGTAGGACCCTTAGGAATATATGTTGTAATCAAACATGTTAAAAGAGGTCATAAGGTTATCATATGACTCCTTTCAACCCATATAAATGAGTATAATATGTTCATAGGGGTCTTAAGACCCCTAGAGACATATGTTGTAATGAAATGTATTGAAAATGGTCATAAGTTATACTTTTACCCCTTTCAAACTATAGAAATTATTATAATATGTTGCTAGGGGTCCTATGACCCCTAGAGACATATCTTGTAATGAAATATGTTGAAAGGGGTCATAGGTTATCCTATGACCCATTTCAACCCATATAAATTATTCTAATATGTCCCTAGGGGCCAGGGACCCCTAGAGACATATGTTGTAATAAAATGTGTTGAAAGGGGTCATAGGTTATCCTATGACCTCTTTTGACCCATATAAATGATTCTCATATGTCTCTAGGAATCCTAGAACCCCTAGAGACATATGTTGTAATGGAATGTGTCAAAAGGGGTCATAGGTTATCCTATGACCCCTTTCAACACATAGAAACAATTACAATATGTCCCTAGGGATCCAAGGATCCCTAGAGACATATGTTGTAATAAAATATGTCAAAAGACATCATTGGACATCCTATGGCCCATTTCAACCCATATAAATGATTATATCATGTCCCTAGGGGTCCTACGACCCTTGAAGACATATGTTGTAATGAAATGTGTCGAAAAGGGTCATAAGTTATCGTATGAACCCTTTCAACCCATATAAAGTATTATAATATGTCCTTAGGAGTCTTGGGATACCTAGAGACATTTTTAATGAAATGTGTCTAAAGGGGTCATAGGTTATCCTATGACTACTTTCAACCCATATAAATGATTATAATATGTCCCTAGGGGTCCTAGCACTGATAGAGACATATCTTGTTATAAAATCTATCGAAAGGGGTCATAAGTTATCCTATGACCCATTTTGACCAATATAAATTGTTATAATAAGTTCTTAGGGACATATGTTCTCATGAAACATGTCAAAAGGAGTCATAAGGTTATCCTATGACTCCTTTCAACCCATATAAATGATTATAATATGTCCCTAGGGGTCTTAAGACCCCTACAAACATATGTTGTAATGAAATGTGTTTAAAGGGGTCATAGCTTATACTATGAGCCCTTTCAAACCATAGAAATGATTATAATGTCTCTAGGGGTCCTATGACCCCTAGAGACATATGTTGTAATGAAATATGTTTTCGACCCATATAAACAATTCTAATATATCCCTGGGGGTCTTGGGACCCCTAGAAACATATGTTGTAATGAAATGTGTTGAAAGGGGTCATAGGTTATCCTATAAATTTTTTCTACCCATATAAATGATTCTAATATGTCCCTAGGGTTCTTAGGACCCCTAGAGACATATATTGTCATAAGATGTGTCGAAAGTAGTCATATGTTATCCTATGACCCCTTTGACTCATATAAATGATTATAATATTTTTTTAGTGTCGTGGGACCCCTAGAAACATGTTGTCATGAAATGTGTTGAAAACCCTTTTGACCTATATAAACGATTATAATATGTCCCTAGGTGTCCTAGGACCCCTAGAGACTTATGTTGTAATGAAATGTGTTGATAAGGGTCATAGGTTTTCCTATGACCTCTTTCGACTTATATAAATCATTATAATTTTTTCCTAAGGGTCTTGTTCCTCTAAAAATATATGTTGTAATAAAATGTGTCAAAAGAGGTCATATGTTATCCCATGACCCCTTTTGACTCATATAAATGATTATAATATGTTCTTAAGAGTGCTGGGACACCTAGAGACATATGTTGTCATGAAACATGTCAAAAGGGGTCATAAGATTATTCTATGACTCATTTCGACCCATATAAATAATTATAATATGTCCTTAGGGGTCTTAAAACCCCTAGAGACATATGTTGTAATGAAATGTGTCGAAAGGGGTCATAGGTTATACTATGACCCCTTTCAAACCATAGAAATAATTATAATATGTCCCTAAGAGTCCTATGATACCTAGAGACATATGTTGTAATAAAATATGTCAAAAGGGGTCATAGGTTCAAATATGTCGTAGGGATCTTGGGGCCCCTAGAGACATATGTTATCATGAAATGTGTCGACATGGGTCATAGGATAACCTTTCAACCCATATAAATCATTATAATATGTCCCTAGGGGACCTGGGACCCCTAGAGACATATGTTATCATGAAACATGTCAAAAGGGGTCATAAGGCTATCTTATGACTCCTTTCAACCCATATAAATGATTATAATATGTCACTCGGGGTCCTCGAACCCCTAGAGACATGTTGTAATGAAATGTGTCAAAAGGTGTCACAAGTTATCCTATGACATCTTTCGACCCATATAAATAATTATAATATGACCCTAGGGGTCGTAGGACCCCTAGAGACATATATTGTAATGAAATGTGTCGAAAGGGGTGATAGGAAATCCAACGACCCATATAAATGTTTCTAATATGTCCCTAGGGATCATGGGACCCTATAGACATATGTTTTCATGAAATGTGTCAAAAGGCATCATAGGTTATCCTATGATCGCTTTCAACCCATATAAATGATTATAATATGTCCCTAGGGTTCTTGGGACCCTTAGAGACATGTTGTCATGAAATATGTCGAATAACCTATGACCCCTTTTGACCCATATAAATGATTAGAATATGTCCCTAGGGGTCTTGGGACCCCTAGCGACATATGTTCTAATGAGATGTGTCAAAGACCCATATAAATGATTCTAATATGTCTCTAGGTGTCCTTGGATGCCTAGAGACATATGTTGTTATGAGATGTGTTCAAAGGGGTCATAGGTTATCCTATGACCCCTTTCAACCCATATAAATGATTATAATATGTGCATAGGTCCCTGAGAGCCCTAGACACATATGTTGTCATGAATTGTGTCGAAAGGTGTTAAGATTAAACCAGAGACAAAAATTACAATTACATGCAAATATAATCAAAAACAAAAAATAATATATCACACTGAAAAGAACACAAGGCACCAAGATTTAACATGGTCTTTTTTCCTATAACCTATGACCCCTTTTGACCCATATAAATCATTATAATATGTCCTTAGGACTCTTAGGACCCTTAAAAACATATGTTGTAATGAAACATGTCAAAAGGGATCATAGGTTATCCTATGACGCCTTTTGATACATATAAATGATTATAATATGTCCCTAGGGGTCCTAGGATCCCTAAAGACATATGTTGTAATGAAATGTGTCACAAGTGTCATAGGTTATACAATGACCCCCTTCAAATGATAAAAATAATTTTAATCTATCTCTAGGGGTCCTATGACCCCTAGAAACAAATTTTGTAATGAAATATGTTGAAAGGGATCATCGTTTATCCAATATCCTTTTGACCCATATAAATGGTTATAATATGTCCCTAGGGGTCCTAGGACCCCTAGAGACATGTCGTGTAATGAAATGTGTCAAAAGGGGTCATAGTTTATCCTATGACCCCTTTTGACCCATATAAATGATTATAATATGTCCCTAGGAGTCATAGGACCCCTAGAAAGACATGTTTCCATTTAATGGGTCAAAATAGATCATAGGTTACCTTATGACCCCTTTCAACCCATTTAAACACATGATTTATATCCCTAGAATTTCTAAGACCCCTAAGAACATATAATGTCATGTAATGTATTGAAAGGGGTCATGGGGTAGTCTATGACCCCTTTCAACTCATTTGAACACATGATTTATTTTCCAAGGGGTTATAGGACCCCTATGAACATATATTATCATTTAATGGGTCAAAAGGGGTCATAGGGAACCCTATGACCCCTTTTGGCCAATTCAAACACATGATGTATGTTCCTAGGGAACCTAGGACACCTAGGGACATACATTATGTGTTATAATGGGTAAAAAGGGGTCATAGGGCACGTCATGACACATTTCGGCCTATTACATGACAAAATGCATTCATAGGGTTTGTAGGACCCCTAGGGACATACATGTTTTGTTCAAATGGGTTGAATTGGGTTAAATGATATCCTCTGACCCATTTTGACCCTTTACATGACAAAATATGTTCTTGTGGGTCCTAAGAGCTCTAGGGACAAGCATGTTGTGTTTAAATGGGTTGAAAAGGGTCATAGGATAACCTATGACCCATTTCAATCAAATACATGACAACTTATGTTCCTAGAGATCCTAAGGCCTCTAGGGACATATATGTTGTGTTCCAATTGATAGAAAGGGGTAATAGGGTATCCTATGAACCCTAGGGACATACCTCTTATATTCTAATGGGTAGAAAGGTGGCATAAGGTATTCTATGACCCATTTTGACATATTACACTAGAACATATGTTGTTAGGGGTACTAGGACCCTTATGATCATGTGTGTTGTGCTCCAATGGGTCAAATTTTGACTCATTACATGATAACATATATTCCTAGGGTTCCTAATAACCTAGGGCCATACATGTTGTGTTCCAATGGGTCAAAAGAGGTTATCAGATACCTTATGAACCCTTTCAGCCCATTCATGTAATGGCTTAAAAGGGTCATAGGATACTCTATGAACCCTTTCAACCCATTGGAACACAAAATATATATCTATAAGGGCCCTAGGTCCCCTAGGAACATATGTTATCATGTATTTAGTTGAAAGGGGTCATAGGATACTCCATAACCCCTTTCTACCCATTAAAACACAAGATATATATCCCTAGGCATCCTTTGACCTTTAGGATGATATGTTGTCATATAATGGGTCAAAATGGGTCATAGGGTATCCCATGACCCATTTAGACTCATTGGAACACATGTATGTCCCTAGTGTGACCCGTACGAACATATATCACCATATAGTTTATTCACTTAGGTTACTAATATATATAATATAATAATAATATGTATGATATATAATTAGGGTATCCCATGACCCATTTGGACTCATTGGAACACATGTATGTCCCTAGGGGGACCCCTAGGAAAATACATCATCATATAGTTTATTAACTTAGTTTAGTAGTATATATAACATATAATAATAATATATATAATATATAATTATATAATAATATATAATAAGTAATAACTATATATAAATAATTCTATAATAAATTATTATTATTATTATTTAATACTATATAATAAATTTTAGTAACTATATATAATAATTGGTCCCCCCACCCCAATTATGCTATAACTATATTATATTAGGACTTGATACAACTTAAAAATTGGTCCCCTCTTTGAGTTTGGTAAATAAAACTTAATATTTATCTTTAAAATTGGTCCCCACTCCCTTTACATTTGAATTTGGCACCATAATTTGGGAACATAAACTAGATATATGTTCCCAAACTAGGTACTCATTCTCAAATTGGATATCCATTCACAAATCGAATACCCATTCTTAAATGGGATACCTAACTAGGCAAGGTATTATTTTTTTTTTTTGGTACTAGGATGGTTGGGAAAAAATTCAAAGCGCAGTTTGAAATACTTTTAGGCATTTCAAAACTACATGTTTTTCACATCGCCACTTTTTGGCACACCATGATCTTGCACATACCCATACTTTTACCTATTTCCTTTTCAACTCTTGCTAAGTACCACTTAAACATTCAGAAAGCATCAAATTTTTGTTTCAAAAATATAACAATCATCATTCTAGAATAATCATCAAGAAGTAGCATAATGTATTTATCTCCTTTGTATCTTTGCACTTCAGTTGGTCCACACAAGTTAGTATGAATAAATCTCTAATATTCCTTTAAAGGTATGAGTCTTAGTTTTAAAACTTGACTTTGTCATTTTGCCTAACTGACATTGTTTGCAAATTATATAGTCAACCTTATTTAACTTAGGAAAACCTCTTACACTTTTCATGTTATTGATACTAACCAAGTTATTAAAATTAACATGACATAACCTCTTGTGCCATAGCCCTACATCATCAGATTTTAGAATTAAACAAGTAGCATCCTCTATACCAAGGTAGAATAAATTACCTCTAGTCTAATCACATTTTCCAATTGGCTTTTCATAAATATCATATATCTTAGCAATCTTTTTTTGAAACTCAACCTTACATCCTGAATTATTCAGTTGTGACACGCTCAAAAAATTATAGTTAAGTCCTTCAACATAGTAAGCATTGTCACATAAAATATTTTCTATGATCTTGATAGAACCTTTTCCTTTAATCATACATAGTGTATCATTACCAAACCTTACACTATTTCCATCATAATAATTCAAGGTAATGGACTTACTTTTATCTCCAGTCATGTGATGTGAACACCCACTATCAATGATCCATCTGTCATTCTTGTTCATCCAAGACACTATTGCAATTGCCTCACCAGAATCAGAATCATCCTTCATTGCAACATACACCACTTCATCATCATGTTCATTAGATAAATATTTTGTTTCCTCTTCAACAATGTAGCAAGACTTCTTGCCTTTGTCTTTGTAATCTTTGTTGTCTTCATCTCTTCTACTTGTGTACTTGTCACCACCTCTATAATTCTTCTTCTCTAGACATCTAGTAGTAATATGACCAACCTCATTGCAATTGAAACACATGATAGGTAACTTCCCTTTGAACTTTCCTTTACCTCTATGATATCTCCTTTCTAGTAGTGCTTTGAGTTGATCTACATCTTCCTCATCTATATCATTGTCACTGGACACATATTTTTTCATTTTTTTCTTCTTCTCATCAAGTTCCTTCAAGAACAACTTAGCTTTGAAAGAAGATTCAACATTAACAGGTTTGTAATTATCAAAATTACATAGCTCAAAAGTGCTGAGCCTACCTATCAGATCTTCAAAAATTAGATTATTCCCTAGCATAAATCTCAATTCTTGTGTTGCAGAAACTCTAATAGCATAGATGGGCAGAAGTATTCTCAAGACTTTTCTTAGTACAATATCATCATCTATTGTAATAGTAGCTCCTCTTATTGAATTAACAATATATTTTATGTTAGAGAAATATTGAGCAATATTCTCACCTTCTTGCATTCTCATATCATCGAACTTACCTCTAAGACTTTCAACTTTTGCTCTTAGAACATTCTATTAGAAATAAGAATTACTGAGTGGGGGGTGAATCAATAATTTACACGCTTTAGTCATAAACTAGATATCATTTATTACGTTGAACCATACATTAGAAAGTAAACAAGTAAAGTGGAATAGTAACAGTAACTATGCACAAAGATAGCTTATAACACCATATTTTATTAACTAGGGAAACCCTAGCCAAGGGGAAACCCTGATGGAGATGATATCCACTAGATAATATACTGATATGTATGTTCCTTTCTAGAGGATAAACCCTATTAGGAATCAATAAGAAAATTTAGTATACAAAGTCCCTGTTAGGAGTTATAGTTATAGTAGATGCAAGAAGAGCTCACTACCTAAACATGCACTTCCAATTACAAGAAGAGCTCACTACCCAAACAAGAAATTAGTCCTTAGATACATAGGTGTTGTAACTTCTTTCTTGACTAATCTTTGACCTCAGTTCAATCTCAGATCACAAAATTAGGTTCTCAAAAACTTTGCTTCACAAGATAAAAAAGTTTGCATATCATTTATCGCAATACAATTGCACACTTCTTTTCAAAAGATGTCCTTTGCATAAATACCGTGCCTTTTCACAATTTTTTTCTAGGTTGGCTAAGACCATAATATATTTTTTCAACTTACAGTAAACATCTAGGATGTCATCCCTAATTGGTCAAGTAATTATTTTGTACACAAAATAATTCTTTTACCTCCAATTTCGATGTTTGGTAAATCCTGAATATATTTTATCCATATAGTCCATACTAATGTTTGAGGTTATATACATCATCATGAATATGTATATCATCTCCATCTAACTTCGCTAGACATAATATGACGTCAGTAACAAGTTACAAAATAATACATTGTTGTAAACCAATTTCATAGTTAGACAATTTTTTGGGTACCAAAGCTAGATATCTTTATTTTTGAGGTTTTCTACAATCATGTACATTGTGTGTTTCCATAAATGACAAAAATTACATATCTTCATCAGCCAATTTTCAACAATCTTCCCCTTTGGCATTGATGGTAACAAAATAGGGGGAAATGGCTAACTATCAAAAAACTTGTTCAAAACATTATAGTATCAATACATTAATCATCTTTTACAACTGATCCATTTTACACATTCTCCCCCTTTTGATATGATTTCATATTATTGGTAAATAGATTATTCTTTCCAATGTAACTCTTAAATGCCCAAACCTGTGAAAAACAATTTGATACCAATAGTTGGATAATCTATCATGAGGTTGATAGATTTCCTCTAAATTAAAAGGTACAACTCCCTTATCAATGATATTCAATGAATCTTGTTTATTCCTAAACTAACTTGGTATGTTCTTAACCTGAGAACAAAAGAGAAAAACCAAGCCATCCCTACACAAAACTAACTCAGGCAGAGAATTCAGTTCTACACCTAGCCAACCCTAGGAATTCACACTTCCTATGACTCCCCAACATTGGTAATGCAATATGAATGCTATGTATGCAAATGCAATGAAAAATGAAATGAAAGAGAATGTTAAATTATCCCAATTCTTGTAATAAGAATTTCTACAAATACTTTGATCTACAACCCATTCATTATTCAACAGGAGATGCAAGATGATGCCCAAAACTAAAATAACAATACTCGAATTGATTATAATCAAAGGAAAAATAACTAAATGCTCTAATTCAAAATAAAAGCCTTGTTTCCTTGAACATCACAAATAAAATGGTCAGATTTTGTCTACTCAACTTATGCTAAATCTATTACAAAAACTCAAACTCTTAACATGCATAATGAAAATGCAAAAAACTAAACTAAGTTTATTCCCCCTACTCCAGCTCTCTATCTCTGGTAGAAAAGAAGAACCCTCCATATCAGCAAAGATTTACAATAAATAGACTTCTTCATGACCATTCAATTCTCCAATGGTGACCTTTCAATTCTATAACTATTTCTTCTTGAAGATTCTCTTCACATTCCAATTGGTTCCTTTTGGTGACTTTTCAATTTTGTAACTGACTCTTGTCTCTTTGATTTCTCGTATTTTTCCTTTTGAAAACTAACATACTTATAAAATATGATTTATAAGGATATAAATTAACATATTTGAATGATGTTTGGACAAGTGATATCAAAATATATTGAATTCAAATCAAAATGTTCCTTCGCTGGTCAGACTGAAAAATAATTATGCCTGTAAAGTTGGGTCTCGTTGCAAGGGGGCATATCCTTTGATTCTTCTGTTGGATCAAGCTCATCTTTGGATATGTTTTTCCAAACCTAGTTATCTTCATTCTGACAAGAGAAATCAAAAATATAATCACTTAGTCAAAAGATATGAGCTACTGAATGCTGGTCTATATGACTGTTACAAAATTAGAATTGATAAAATAAAGTTTCCAGCCACTCTTTTTTCAAATGCTATGTAACCTAGATGTCTTCAATTTTCTAGTATGTTATATTCCATGCTTACCATGTTTATTCCTTGCTAAATTTTGGGAGTGATTCTCTAGAATTCTTGTGGTGGAAAATCTCAAATGAAGGTTGAAAAGTGTACCAAGTTCTCAATTTTCCACTTCTCAGTTGTAGGTGAAATTCACACATTCTAGTAATAGCTACACTTTGAAAATAATTAACAAGTAATAATTCTTCTTTGCTATCAGGTCACTAGTTATGGAACACTCCAATTCATCCTTTGTGAAAATTTGACTTTTGTCTTCTCCGTTTGTGGAAAACTCCAAACTGACTACGAAAGGCATAGCAGAAAATGAATTTTCCACTTCATATTTAATGTCATGTTGATGCCAAAATCTTCAAAAAATAAATCATTATGAGATTACCATTCTTTGTTTAACCAATTAAGATCTCTTTTCCATGTCTCTATTTTAGATTTGATGCTTGGTGGAAATTCCATTTTTGAGTCTGAAAAGCACATCCAATCGTCAATTTTCCATTTCCATGTAGTGGGCACAATTTTGATGTAGATTGATTCACAAATTACTTTTCTGGAGTGATCTTGATACTGGACCCCATATAGCTTCATGTTGGATACAGATTTTCCTTTTCTCTCCTCATGTGGAAAACTAAACTTTGACTGCGAAAGGCACAGTGGAAAATGAGTCTTCCACTACGCATTTTTCCTTTGGTGGAAAATCTTGATTTGACTACTCCATTGTGGAAAATTCAAGAAGTGCTTCTTCATGGTGGAAAAATGAACTTTGACTTCAAAAATTGTAGCAAAAAATGAATTATCCATCTCTTTAGAACTTTGTCAGATTTTCACCATTTTGCTTCCACATATGCATATCTAGACTTAGAAACATTTCAATCCTTCATAGAAACTTTCTTAGAATCAAGGAATAAATTAGTGGAAATTTATCATGGGTGGCGACTTAAAAGTTTTAAACATTGGGGTACTTTTAGTGCACCTACACATATCTTACCTTACTTAAAATTTTCTTATGCATCTTCTCCCCCTTTGACATCAATGATAAAGGTCAGAATGTCAAAAAAATTGTCAAAACTATTCAAATGTTGTAAAAAAAATTGTTCATCTGCCTTAAGTTGATAATCTCTTCATACAATTGTCAAAACTTGCCTTAAGACTATTCAAACCTTTTACCCATGTGTCCTTGTCTATTTCATTAGAAGTGAGAATTGCACATAGGTCATATGATGCAATCTCAACTGCATTGAGGTCAAAATATAAGAAATTTGATTAGGTGTCCTTGGCTTTGATGCACTCCTCCAACTGTCTCTCAATAGATGATATCTTTAGAGAAAGAGACTCTCTAAATTCTAATAATCCCTTCAAAATTTGTTCTTTCTCAAATTCTAGTTTCCTAATATCACTATGAACACTAGCCACTTGTCCTTCAAAGTCATCAACTTTGTTGGAAGGTTTTTGTATCTGGCTTTTTAAAGCTTCTAGCTCACTCATCTTTCCTTCAATCTTCTTGTCAAAATCCTTGGTCAACTTATTAGATAAAGTACACTTAGTGTACAATACCTTTCCATTTTGTTGACATCTCTAAAGTTTCTTGATACAAGCATCAAGACTTAGAAAATCATTCTTGACATTTTAACAAATGGTGCTAAATAGGTTAGCATCATGAGAAATCTAGGCTTTAGACTCTACAACATTCAACAAATTTGTAAATTCTTCATCAAAGGACTTTAACATTGCTTATGCCCTTTGTTCGAGATCTACCTCTATATGCTTGACTACCAAAGTACTATGTAATCAGTCAGTTACTTCCATTAAGGTTCTTTGTAAGCTCTTTACTTTTATGTTCTTATCAATCAGTTTTGTTAGATATGAGATCAAGTTAGTTTGATCATCATCATCACTTGTTAGGCTAGCAAGTGAAAGTGGAATAGATGAACTAGATGGTTTAGTTTCATCTTTCATTTTCTTCTTCTTTACTACCTCCTTAGTTTGTCTCTCTTCTCTCTCTTTCTCCTCCTTTTCATTTTTTTCCTTCTCTTTCTTTTCTTCCTCCTCTACTCTTTTCTTCTTTTATTCCTCTACTTTCCTTTTCATTTCTTCTTCTAGAAGTTTCTACTTGGCTTCTTCAATCTTTCTCTTTTCTTCCTCTAATTACCTCTATTTTTCTTGAATTTGTTTCAACTAATCTTGAATGACCTTGGCCTGAGATTCAAGCTGATTGAAAATTTCAAAAGGATTAGTGTAATAAATGTTGATAATAACATTGGTTTGATCAATTTGCATAGTGTCACCACTTACTAACACTTCCAAAGTTTTAGGTGTTTGTGTAGGTGTTTCCTTTGACTCTTTCATCATTTGACTAATAGCTTCAATTGTTTCACTCCTTATTGTATTCTTCTCACCCACCATAAATAGAAATGGTCTCACCTTGTTCCTCAAGTAGGGTTCCAGCTTGTTTAACAATTTCTTGACTTCTTCCTCATCATCTATTTTGGATATAGTCCTTAACATAGGCTTATGAAGTTCCATATCCTCTTCCTGAGCTAGTGCTTTCTTCTCTAGAAGTCTGTCATAGACTTTTTGATTTACTATACCCTCAATATTCTCAAGTTTTAGATTGTTAGCAATCATATATCTCATAGTAGAGATATTAATTTGATCTTTCTCAATATTATTATATAAATCATAGAATTTGTTCATCTGAACATAGTTCCCTTCATTTACAATGGTTAGGTTGATCTTTTCAATCTTTGACTTCAAAGGTTTCCTAGCTTTTTTTGATGTCCATTTAGAAATAGTAACATTTTATACTTGTTTTACTTCATGTTCTTCTTCTTCTTCTTTGTTGGATTCCACAATTGTCAACAATGACTTATGTCTTTTTGTTGGTCTAGTAGCCTATTACTTGACTCTTTCAGCCTTCATAGTCATAGCTTCTACTAATCTTTTAGATTTTCTCTTTAGCCCACATGGTTGTTCATCTTATACTACAACATATTGAATGCTCTATTCTGAAGGAGTTTCTACAATAGACACACCAGATGGTTTCCCAACTAATAATGGTTGCACATACATTATTCCTTTTTTCATTGTTTGTCTAACTTCCTGTGACTCATTTCTATCATATCAGCCTCAATTAGAGCTTTCTTCATTATTGTCTCAATCTTTTTGTGATATGCTTTCTCTAAGGATGCTCGATAAGTTGACTAGGTAATGTCTTCATATGTCCAAAATCTATACTCAGCTTGGTCCTTTTCAGAATTCAACAATATATTAAATATATCCAATTGCTACATCATCACTTAACTCATAGCCTAAGGGATCAAGGAATGTTTCCCAAGGTTCTATTGCTTGAATATGAGTTAAGTCTATATCAACCATAACACATATATCATGTTTGAATCTTTTTTCAATTGTAGATGCAATTTTGAATCTCTTTTTCATCCCATTCTAAAAAAAATTCTTGATCAAATTTCCAATGTCCACGATTTTGTTGCTAGATTTTTTCTACATACATCTGTAATCTTTTCCATGGTACATCTCTCACTACTCATAATCTCTATAACTAATAAGTATGGAAATCTCTTAAGTACATGAAATAATATATGATTGATCAATGACTAGAATCTAAACACACCATTCTTGGTCCTCTTGATTTTCTCCAAGTTTTCAAGGAGTTCCACTCTCAATTTCACTTAGGGTAACTTGTTATTTCTCAACACAAATCTTATAAGTTTCATAGATGAATCTTGCTAATAATATATCAATCTTAGAACTTGCACAAATAGAATAGGCAATGATTTTTCTTAGGAAGCTTAAATTATCTTGTTTAATGGTGCTAATCATCATGGCCTTCCCATTATAAACTGCCTTAGTGTAGCTCTTAACCTTCTTCTTAACTTGTTTCTCACCTATAGGTACACTGCCTTATTTTCTAAGACCAATTACCTCATGAATAATGTTGGCTGAAGTGTCAAATACATTGTCTTCCATCCACAATTTTCCATCATGAATTCTACTTAGTATGATCTGTGTCCATTCCTCAGTATCAATTTCACAGTAGAAATGATATTTGACTATGTCTAAGTCATTCAAATTTTCAAATCCAGGCTTTATTGACATATCATGGTTAAAGACAATTTTCATATCTTTGTTCATAGACAATGTTGAATTAGGGTTTCCTTCTATGGATCTCAGGGAAACAACCTTCAATTTTGGTCTCTCCTTATTCTGAACAACTAACATATCCATGATTTTATCAAATATAAACTTTATCGCATAAATTTTGTGGAGAAACAACAAAATACCTCTTTTTGAAATAAGATTTAGTTTGAAATCGCCTTGTCAAGTTGCTTCTGAGTGCTCTATACTTCTGATGTGATCGCAATGAAGTGGTAATCAAGTATGTACTTCATTTATTCATTCAATTCAAACTTTCATTAATTATGTACTTTGCAAACATGAAAACGTTGTCAATTACATTCAAAAATCAAATATCTCCTTGAAATCTTTGTTCGATCTTCAAATGCTACTCAAGGTTTACCATAGCTTCCTTGCATCATGAAAATACTCCAAGGAACTTCACTCCACAAAATTCTCTATGAAAGCATAGTTTTCATCTTCTTCTATAGAATTAACTTTCTCTATCATAACAGTAACTCTTAATTCCTTCATAACAAGTTCTAATAAGCTCCAAATTTTAAGTGAGCTTAGCTATAGTCTAAACTTATCTTGATACACCTTTTCCCAACATCACTACCCATAATTTGATCTCAAAATTGATGCAATGGACAAGTGTGATGTGGCCCAACCAAGTTCACAAAGTGAAAATGTGTAAGGGAAAGGTTGTGCTCCCCAAACCCACAAACATAGTCTTTCCCTTGCACATTTTCACTTTGTGAACTTTGATGGGCCACATCACACTTGTCCATTGCATCAAAAATGAAGTTTCAAATTCTGGTGTTGTGAACAAGCTAATTCAACTTGGTTGAATCAAACTCGATTATTGACTTCAATTTTCTTGTCTCTGCATCATCTAACTTTTCTTTGGAAATATTCAATCCCTTCACAAATGCCTCATTAAGTTCTTAAAGTTCATTGACTACATTTCTTTTATCTTCATTATCTTTGCTAGTTCTTGAATTCCTTTCATGGTTCCTTCTGTCATTTCTAACATTTCTTCCATTGTCCCTTTTGTTCCAAAGTTTCTTCCATTGTACCTTCTATCTCTAAAGTTTCTATCCATTCTACAATACTTTTTTGTATGTCCAAAGTTGTTGCATAACTAACATATTATGGTTCTATTTCTAGAATTTTTTTGATCAATAGGTGCATGACAATTCTAGGCTATGTGTTCAAAGTTGTTATAACACATGATCTACCTTCTTTCTTCATAAGGTATTTCTTCTCTTAATTTCCTCTCATTAGATCTTCTTCTATCTAGAGGATTAGTATTTCTAGACATTCTACTATTCCTTCTATCATTATCATATTTAGGTTTCCTACAAGCAATTACTTTATGACCCATACCATGACAATTATGACAATAAAAATTTGCAACATGATTAAATGACTTATTTGTACAATTTCTTTTCATATGATCTATTTCATTACATGAAAAATACTTACCTCTAAATTCATACCCAATTTCCTTAGGAGATTCAACTTGCTTTGGTTCATCCAATATCTCAGCTTCCTTGTCTTATCCAACTTCTTTAGGTTTATAAGAAGATTGATTGGATTTAGTCTTATCATTAGATTTATCTTTTCTTTTCAGATCTGATTTGTTTTCAGGTTTCTTTGCAGACATGTTAAATAAATAACCAAGACCAATCTTATCATAGGTAGCTCTCTGTATTGACATTGGATCGTCAATCTTTTCTCTTCTAGAATAAATCTTTTCATGGTGTACTTGTAGTACCTCTCCCATTTGACTTCTATAAGTCATCTTGATGGATGCAACCTTGTTGATCTTTCAAGATGGGATCATGATTGTGACCACGAGTGGTCTACACTATTGAGGTGATTAGATTTATGTTTATGTATTAGTTTCTTTCATTATGCTTATGTGTGATTTATTAGATTATGATGTGATTTTTGGTTCACTGAGGTTTGTGTCAGTGGTTACCAAGATCGATGTGGTATCATGAGGTTGTTCTCTGATTACCCTGAGATGTGTGCAGAGATTGCACTGTGTACTATTACCTACTACATTAGACTAGGTTCCTATAGCAATGGTTAGTCATGTTTATGACTATGATCATTTATGTGTTTTAAGTGCCTTTTTAATGTTGTGTAAACAATCATGATTAAATGCTTTAATAATTAGAAATGGATTGTCCATGTTGGATTATTTGGTTATGTATTGCAGACATTAACTTTGTTATATTTTGATCTATCATAGATGTTAGACTACTATGCTATTCAGTTGATCATTTTGCACGATGATGCCATTTTGAGATGACAGTGTGTTTTATGATGATATCTGGTTATCCTGTATTTGGACATATCACTCATTATGTTATGTGATGGATTTAATGCTATGGTTATTTACTTCATTCCTATGTTGTTATGCTTTATGAAAACATGAGTAATGTAAATAGTTTATTCTAATATAATTAAATAAATCTTTAAATTAGGTGATTTAATGCATTTATCATTTCGGCTATGTTTTTATATGCAATTGCACTTGATCGTGTTGTTTAGTGTGCAGGATTTATATCCCTGGCAGTGGTACATGGAGTGAGTGATTCAACCTGTCATATTTTACCAATGTTGTCCCTATATGGTCAACGTATCCTTAATTAAATTTTTAAATTAAACCTTTTAGTGATTATTAAATTCAAACTCATTTGCATTATGTGATTAGACTAGTGAGTGTGTCTGTGCATTTAGAGTTTCGCATTGTCGCGAAAGTTGTTTTGAGATTTCTATGTTTTTTGGGTTTTTGGGCTTTTTAATTGATTTATTTTAATTTTTTCCAACTTGTCCATAGATGAATTCCTATTTCTAGGAATAGCCTATTTTCATTTGGATGGATTTGGGGTTTGACTAGGTTGGTTAGTTATTTGCCCTAATCAATTATTCACTTGAAAAGTGAATGAATATCCAAAAAGGAATTTAATTCTTCACTTCTCACTTTTGAATTAGAAAGTTGGAGAGTAAAACCAAAAATCCTCTTCATGAAGATTTACTATTTTGTTCGTTGTGGGAGCTATGGGAGTGGGATCATCGTGAGGTTGAGCTCGTTGGATCCAACTTGAGGGAAACCTTGGATTATCGTAATTTTCAACTAGTTGTGCGAGCTATTTATTTTATGGTTTAGATTCCTGTTTTTTCCTTTTGGTTGTGAGGTAGGGCTCTCATGTTTTATTGTTTCAGCTTTGTTTATACTTTTGTTTTTGGTAGTTGTTTTTTTGGAGGCTAAGAACTAGTGTTCCCCTCCGTTTCTATATGCTAGTTCTACTTGGTTGGGCAAGTACAAACATTTCTCTATTTTTCAGAATGAGGGTTTGGGGTTTTGCATCATTATGCTAGCCATTTTTGCATATGATGTCCGAACTTAATTATTTTTTGATTTTTGGGGCTTTTGTACCCAAAGGTCAAATGGGTTTTAATTTTGAAATTTTTCAAAATTTTGGAGTTTTTACATTGTTTTGCATGCTGCCCTACTTTCTCAGGTTTTCTTGGCACAAGCTGAGTTGTGGACTTGATTGAGGTTGGTAGAGTGATTTCATGATGTATGGTTTATTGGTTTTGGGATTCATGTAGAATCTGTCCTCTCATATTGCTTTTAGTTGGGTGTTATCTATTGCATTATGTTCTCATCCAATCCTATTTTTATGATCTTCGTGATGGTGGTGCGCCATACACAAGTACGTGCACGTACATTTGTCAAGTGACTTGTGAGGCCTGATCTTCTATGGTACTTCCAGAAGTTATGATCATTGGGGTTGGGTTGGGAATTTGCATGCCTATAGGCACTCATCATTCGATGAGCATGGGTAGGGTAGGGTAGCATATGGAGGGAGCTTCTATCTTGCAACCTGGTGATCATGGTGCCATGGGTTTGTAAAGGGAGCTTTATATAAGTGATAACTAAATAAAATGTGTGAATGGTAATAAAACTTAAAATGATAAAATGTGTGAGCACCTGATTAAGTTCTAGGACACAATGTGTGAGCACCCGTTTAAGTTTGAGGGCACACAATCCAAGCTTGGGCTTGTTGATGCCAAGTGACTCTCCATGATGTTAACCCCTACTTTGTAGCCTTTGAGTGTCTGACTAGGACCTATACTATATGCATTGTCTTAGGTTCTTGGTTACAACCATCATATAGTCTAGTGTGAGTGTTAGCCATGGATGTTTTTTTTTGTGTTTGTGGTTGGATCATTATCTCCATCAACACAATGGGTGTGGACCTACGAGTGCCACATGGTTGGGATGTGTAGCTACCTTCACCACTGCGAGGGATCAGTGTATAGAGATGGTCTTTTATCCTAGTGCAACCATTGCTAGATGTTTTCACTTCGTACTTTGAGTTTCAGAGTATGCTTCCTTGTGATTTATGCTTTCATTGGAATGCTTGGATATCATGTTTCAACGCATTCCCATATTATGATGTTTAGCATATGACTAGATGATGTGAATTGTTGTATTGGATTATCTATTGCTTATTGGTTTAGCATGTTTGATTTCCTTATTATGATAATCAGCATGTGATAGGTGATGTTATCTAATTGTAGGATTATCTTATGCTTTTCTACTAGCATGTTAGAATTCCTTATGCTTATATTGTAGCATGTTTTAGTAGTGACGTCTCTATAACGATAGTACCGATGATCTAATCAGTGGTTTAGGATGTTACGCGCGGGGATGGCTAGGATCAATGATGCTCTTATGATGCTATTGATGGTTGGGAGGAACCACGTACTTAGTTGGTTGTTTTCTTCACTGCGATGTTTCTTTCAATACATTCTTTTACTACTATGGTTTAGATGGATAGATGTTCTTCTTTCTAGACATTTATGCACTCGAGTATTCATTCCTAGATTTACATGGATCTAGCACTCCTCGATGTGGAGGGTTTCATGTTTTTATGCTTTTTATTTATGTTTTGTTGTCTTGTTGATGTGTTTTCTTGCATGGAAAGGTAGTTCCTCGCGTGAGAATGTACTTCCTCATGCGATAATGTATTTCCTCGTGCGAGAATGCAAATCCTCGCATGGTGTGTTGTGAATCCTCACACAAAGCCATGCACTTTCTCATAAGAAGTGATGCAAGATCTCGCATGAGATTCAAGACCAGTGTACTTTCTTGCATGAGAAATAGGGAGCAGTTAGGGTGGGTCAAGGAAGTTTTGAAAGTTGGTTTTGGACACCTTATTGGATTTCACACCTTTCCAGTTCTAAATAGTATTTTTAAGGGGTTTAAAATATATCATTTAAGTATAAGTTGACATATTATACTTAAGATATATTTTAATATATGCAATGAATCTTTTGAGATAGGTTTCAGACCTCTCCGAGATAAGATAAAGATTTTAAGAAATTTCAAGGCTTCAAAAATTCAGACTTAGCCAAATTCTAGGACTTAAAGATTTTAGGCTTAGCCAAATTTTAGGATATCGCATTTTACCCCGGCTTGGTGTTTTGTCGATGACTGGTTTTTTCTTTGAGACCTCATCATGTGTGTGGTCTTTGTTGGCTTTATTTGCATGTTTCAGTTTGGTAGTGGCATTCAGAGATTCATTGGTTGCCAAGATTGTGGTGAAGTCTTTTGTTGTGATCTTTGTGATCCCTATATGATGTTGTCATGTGCATTCATACTTGTAAAAAAAAAAAATCTTGGCTTGTATTGAATCCTTGTTCCAAGGATCTCTAGGTGGGACATTACAGTACTTTTCTTTGAGTCGGTTCACTTTTTACAATAGTGTTGTACTTTTGAAGTTCTTCACGGTCTACTTTTCATGCTTCAAGCTCTAATGTCATCTTTTCACAATTTTCTCTAAGATCTTAATTTTTAGCCTTCAAATCAAATTCAACTTTGCTAGGATCATTCTTCAAAGTCAACTTTAGATTGGTAATCTTCAATTCATGCTTCAAGATCTTGTACTCTATGGTAATCTTCAATTCATGCTTCAAGATCTTGTACTCTATCTTTAGTTTTGAATTATAATCATCATAAGTTTTAGATTCAATAGATTGAGGCTTGGATTTGAGATTTTCAATCTTGTCCTTCAATTATCCAATATGTACTTTGGATTCTTCATATATATCTTTCATCTTATCTCTTTCTTTAGTAAGCAGATCATTTTGTTCAAATGCTTCTTCAAGGTTCTTCATCAACTATTGCATATCCATAGGGATCTTACTCAAGTTGTTAAGCCTCTTCTGAGTAACTATGCTCTGATATTGATTGTCAAAAATAGGAATTACTGAGAAGGGGTGAATTAGTAATTTACAAACTTTAGTCGCCAACTAGATATTATTTATTACTTTGAACCATAAATAAGAAAGTAAACAAGTAATGTTGAATAGTAATAGTAACCATGCACAAAGCTAACTCATAACACCATATTTTGTTAACTAGGAAAACCCTAGCCAAGGGAAAACCCTAGTAGGGATGATACCCACTAGATTATATATAGATTATATATATATATATATATGTTCCTTGTTAGAGGATGGACCCTGTTAGGAGTCAATGAAAAAATTTAGTATAGAGAGTCCTTGTTAAGAGACTTTGAATCCCTTTTAGGAGATTCCAACCTTGTTAGGAGTTGTAATATAGTAGATGCAAGAAGATCTCATTGCCCAAATATGCACTTCCAATTACAAGAAAACTTGCTGCCCAAACAATTAATTAGTCCTTAGGTATATAGATGTTGTAACTTCTTTCTTGATTGATCTCTAACCTGAGCTTGATCTCAGATCATAAAATTAGGTTCTAAAAAACTTTGCTTCACAAGATACAAAATTTTGCATATCATTTATCACAATACAATTGTACACTTCTTTTCACAAGATGTCCTTTGCATTGATACCATGCCTTTTCACAAATTTTTGCTAGGTTGGCTAAGACCATAATATACTTTTCCAACCTAGAGTAAACATCTAGGATATTGGCCCTAATTGGTCAAGTAATAATTTTATAAACAAAATAGTTCCTTTACCTCCAATTCTAATGTTTGGTAAATCTTGAATATATTTTATCTATATAGTCCGTACTAATTTTTGAACTTATACACATCATCATCAACATGTATATTGTCTCCATCTAACTTTCCTTGCCATAATATGATGTTAGTAACAAGTTACATACACAATAATACATTGTGGCTAACCAATTTCATACCTAGATAATTTTATGGGTACCAAAAGCTAATTATCTTTATTTCCAACATTTTCTACAAGTGTGTACATCATGCATTTCCATTAATGAAAAAAATTATATATCTTCATTAGCAAATTGTCAACACATTCTTGTCACCTCCATAGATAGTGTGTAGAGCATCCCACATTTTCTTTACACTATCAAGACCTTTGATATAATCAAACTTAGAATAGCTTAGGGAAAAGGAAATATCCAACATTGCATGGTTGTGTCCTTTCATCTTTTTCAGATCTTTAGTAATTAGGGCTCCAATAGGATCAACATACTCAACAATAATGGTAGATTGTGCATGATCTCCAAGACCTCCTAGGTGTAGCTTCACAGACTTTTCCGATAGGAATTTTATCTCTATTAAGCTTGGGTACTTCTCTTTTTTACATATTGATATTTTTGTTTCTAGTACTTCCAAACTAGTTCTCTTAAGTAGATAGCTCTGATACCAATTATTGGAATTCTTTAGAATAACTGAGAGGGGGGTGAATCAGTTATCCAAGGTCCAGATGTGAAAATAAAAAAAAATTATAGCTTAGTGAACCCATATCCATAAAACATTTTCATCATGCATGAATCCATTAGATTATGCAATCACTCAAACTTGTAGATTACTATCAAATCAGCTTTGCAAAAATGTAAACATGAAACATAACAAATTCAATAGCACACTTGACACAATGATTTAATGTGGAAATCTAATTTCGAAAAAACCACTAGTAACATTGTACCCATTCTCAATCTTTTAAAGTGATGCCCTATGAAAGGCCAACCATGTTAAATGTGACCTCATTAAAGGACTTCAATCGCCCTATTAGGAGTAAGCCTTGTTAGAGGACTTTAGATCATTCACTTTGAATGTCACCCAATTAAAGGATTTAAAAATGATGGTTAGGTCAACCTTAATTCAAAAGATTTACCCTAGACTGATACAATGATTAGAAAGTAACAGTAAGGCTTGATCTGATAACAACTTACAATACACTTGTAGATTACATATCTCTATTTTAGTCCTTCATTCTTCTTGGCTTTCACACACTTCAACTATGATAGCTTGGTCACCCTTCAACCATCCATACCCTTAAACCTTCTTGCTTTGCTTACCAATGCAATCTCTTCTCTTATGTTACTGAATGAAGCAATAACCTAGACTCCTTGTCTTCCTTAGGTTCTCACACATGACAACTTTTGCTTCTGACTAGCCATCTCTAAAAACAGAGAATTAAGATCTTTTTTCGTTCATCCTCCACTGTACTCCTTATTTCATTTCATTCCCTTCTAGAAACCTTTTCTTTAATCTTCTTTAAATTTTCCTCAAAATGGTTCATCATAAATTCTATGCCACCAGCTCATAATCTTATCTTCCACACGGTTCACACAATCCAAGAAATCAAACTTGTCAGCTTAGATTCATCGAATTCTCAATCTTTCTCATAATTGATAAGTAGGAAATAATTTCCACACCAAGTCAAATTGTGATATTTCACTTTCATCAATGAGTTTGACTAAAAATCACACAGTCAAGTCCTGATAGTGATATCACAATTTGACTTGTTGTGGAAATTATCTCCTACTTATCAATTGATGAGCTTAAGGGGCTTTCTAAGGAATGGTTCATATGGCACAACACTTGTTGAAGGTTTTACAAATGGGGTTGCAAGCTTTGGGTCTAACTTTGGAGGAAACTCAATAGTTAAGTGTTGTCAGGCTAGAGTAGTACTGGGATGGGTGACTTTCCAAGAAGTCCTGGTGCTTCACCCCTGTGAGTATCACCTAGATCCAATGAGTGCTAAGTGTTCCATTTATTCTCATGAGATATGGATTCATGTTGAATCACTACTCATGAAACATGGGTCAATGAGTTTGACTCAATATCACACAGTTACATCCTGATAGCAATATCACAATTTGACTTGCTATGGAAATTATCTCTTACTTATCAATTGATGAGCTTAAGGGGCTTTCTAATGAATGGTTCATAAATCACAACACTTGGTGAAGGTTTTGCAAATGGGGTTGCAAGCTTTGGTTTTAACCATGGACAAAACTCTGTAGTTAAGTGCACTCAAGTTGGAGTAGTACTAGGATGGTTGACCTCCCAAGAAGTCCCAGTGGTTCACCCCTATGAGCATCACCTTGATCCAACGAGTGCTAAGTGTTCCATTTATTCTCATGAGATATGGATTCATGTTGAATCACTACTCATGAAACATGGGTCAAGGAGGTTGACTCAAAATCACATAGTTAAATCCTAATAGCAATATCACAATTTGACTTGCTATGGAAATTATCTCCTACTTATCAATTGATGAGATTAAGGGGCTTTCTAATGAATGGTTCATAAGGCACAAAACTTGGTGAAGGTTTAGCAAATGGGGGTGAGGGCTTTGGGTTTAACCATGGAGGAAACTATGTAGTTAAGCATGCTCAGGCTGGAGTAGTATTGAGATGGGTGACCTCCCAGAAAGTCCCAGTGCTTCACCCCTATGAGTGTCACCTAGATCCAATAAGTGTTAAGTGTTCCATTTATTCTCATGAGAGATGGATTCATGTCGAACCACTACTCATGAAACATGGGTCGATGAGTTTGTCTTAAAATCATACAGTTAAATCTTGATAGCAATATCACAATTTGAGTTGCTATGGAAATTATCTCCTACTTATCAATTGATGAGATTAAGGGGCTTTTTAATGAATGGTTCATAAGGAAAAACAATTGGTGAAGATTTTACGAATGGGGTTGCAAGATTTGGGTTTAATCATGGAGGAAACCATATAGTTAAGTGCACTCAGGTTGGAGTAGTACTAGAATGGGTGACCTCCTAAGAAGTCTCGGTGCTTCACCCCTGTGAGCATCGCCTAGATCTAATGAGTGCTAAGTGTTCCATTTATTCCCATGAGAGATAGATTCATGTTGAATCACTACTCATGAAACATGGTTCAATGAGTTTGACTCAAAATCACACAGTTAAATCCTGATAGCAATATCACAATTTGACTTGTGGTGAAAATTATGTCCTACTTATCAATTGATGAGCTTAAGGGGATTTCTAATGAATGGTTCATAAGGCACAACACTTGGTGAAGGTTTTAAAAATGGGGTTGCAATCTTTGGGTTTAACCATGGAGGAAACTCAATAGTTAAGCGAGCTCAGGCAGGAGTAGTACTGGGAGGGTGACCTCCCGGGAAGTCTTAGTGGTTCACCCCTATGAGCATCACTTAGATCTAATGAGTGCTAAGTGTTCCATTTATTCTCATGAGAGATGGATTCATATTGAATCACTACTCACGAAACATGGGTCAATGAGTTTGACTCAAAATCACACAGTTAAATCCTGATAGCAATATCACAATTTGACTTGCTGTGGAAATTCTCCTACTTATCAATTGATAAGCTTAAGGGGCTTTCTATTGAATGGTTCATAAGGAAAAACACTTGGTGAAGGTTTTTCAAATGGGGTTACAAGCTTTGGGTTTAACCATGGAGGATACTCCATAGTTAAGAGCGCTCAGGTAGGAGTAGTACTAGGATGGGTGACCTCCCAGGAAGTCCCGGTGCTTCACCCCTGTGAGCATCACCCAGATCCAATGAGTGCTAAGTGTTCCATTTATTCTCATGAGAGATGGATTCATGTTGAATCCCTACTCATGAAACATGGTTCAATGAGTTTGACTAGAAATCACACAGTTAAATCCTGATAGCAATATCACAACTTTCTCATAATGCTGAAACTTAATATTAACTAACTTTTGATGTTCAGCACATATTATGTTTCTCAAAATCCTCTATCAAATCACTTAGCATGAACGAAAGCTTAGTGGTGCTCGACATCAACCAAACTTTACTCAGCTTACACAGTTTCACTCAGCTTGCACTAAAATTGACTTTGCTCAGCTCCAACTAATTTTCTGCTAGGCTTGCACTAACTTTGCTTGGCACCCAATGTGAAGAATGTTAAGCTCGGAAGACAAACTTCATTTAACTTGTTCTTCTAAACTTATTCAGTGTAACCAACTTTTGCAACCTCAAGTAGATTATCAATGCACTATAATATCACTATCTTAACTAATTCTTGTACTCCTTTTCATATCATAACTCAACCTTTCTTGTAGGTTATATTTTTACCTCATTTGATCAAATCCTTTTCATTAATCAAATAAATCATAGTACTTAAATCATATAAGCAATTTTCTTACCAGCAAGTAGCAAGTTTGACATCAATGACAAAACAATGATTGAAACACATTTGTCATACTTGTATCAATCTGTTTTCAACAATGGTAAAGGTAAAGTAGACATTGAAAAAGTAAAGAAGGAGATGAATCAAAGATGGAAAAAGAAAGAAGATTGAAATAGTGGAACAAATGGAGTTGAAGTCACCCAATCCAATGGAGAAGGTGATCATGACATCTCAAACTAAGCAAGAAAGGTATGTATGGAATTGTATATTCAATTGATATATCATACATCATTTCCTTACATGAAAAGTGCCAAAGTTGATATTTGCATATATGAAGATGCATAAGAACATATTTATGGAGGGTTGTCAAACATTAGTAAATTTGTCTATGTTAATCGAGCATTGCAACATGGACTAAGAACTTTAGAAGTGAAATGATAAAAATGGAGTGAAATGGTAGAGACCGAGTGATGCGGAAGAGACTAAGATGAAAAGTAAAGATCCATGATGTTAGGAACTATTATATGTGTAAGATCAGAGAAATGTGAGATTATGATATAAGAGAAGCATATGAAAGTTATGTGTACCTTCTCTACTAAAAGTTTTCTTTAACATGTTATCTTTCCCAAGAATGGATATTGAATCATACATACACATTGACATGTTCATTTTCTTTATGTTGTTCACAATGTTGTAGGGCATAGTTGAATTCTTCTTCTGGTGTATCTTACTAAAAGTTGGGTCTATATCTTTTTGTGGTTGAGTACTAGTTGGCAGATTTGAAATTTTTTGTAGAATACTTGGATTATGCATGGATGATGGTTCTGCATTAGCAGCTCCTTTATCTTTACTTTCTATTTTTTCTTCTTCTAGTGCTATTTTCTTTTCTTGGGTGTTATCTAAAACTAGTGAATCACCATTCACACAATAGAATTATTCACCTTGCAAATTTAGAAATAAAGTTTTATTGGGATATATATCCTATTGTTGTTTGGAAATAGGAGTAGATATATTTTATTGTGTACTTACAACATGTTGAACCATAAGTGCTTGATTTTACTCTATTTGAGCAAGTTGCTTGGTTATTTTCTTGATTACATGGATAACACTATTCATATTCTACTACAAGGTTATTTTGATATGGGACAATATCTTTTTTCAAGTTTGCAACATTTAGAAGTACTCAATTGAATGGTTAAAAAGGCCTTTGATTAAAATTTTGTCACTTCCCTTGATAAGAACCTTGGTAAGGTTTTCTATTATGTTGACATTGTTACCCTTGGCCTTGATATGGCTTCTTTACTCACTGTTGTTAATTTTATTGTTAAAATGTTGGCCTTGGTTCTTGATATTGTTATATTTTAATGTTGGTCAATTCATTTCCTAAAGTCAACAAGATAGTTTCTATATTTTATTGACTACTCTTTATCTCTTGCATATCATTAGAAGGTCCAGTAATTGTATTTTCATGACTTCTAGCTGAATTTATAACTAGAACAATAGGTAAGGAAGTAAGAGAGGGTATATAGAGACACATATTCAACTAAATATCTAAAAGTATAGCATAGGATGCCTAGGGGCTAGCTTTCCTACCTAGATGAGGCTATTTTCTTCCTTTATAGTTGTATTAAAGGCTTTTGGTAATGATGTACCTCTCGTGAATTGTATATCTTTTTTCTCTCATCCCTAAAACATTCATTTTCAGCATTCATTACATTCATTCTAGAGAGTTCAAAACAATGAGCCACCACTCTTAGGGTTCTTGCATTCAACTTCTATGGTGTTTCTACTATACTCCTCATGATTTTTTATGTTGCCAAGAAATGTTAAGGTTAGATATTCTACCAAATATTGAAAATCATATATGTTTTATGGGTATTTCTCCTTCATGTGGCTATACTTTCTCAAAATTGTAACACTTTTGAAAATTTTTATTGCTAACTCTCTACATTTGTTCTTACAATAATAGGTTTAATATTTCTTGATTATATTTCATAGTTATGTGACTCCACCCATGGATTAAGCTTTTAAATATTCTTTCAAACAAAACTTGACTTGGGTATTTGTTGAAAAATGAAATCTCATTGAAATGGCATTCATTTCAATTTGTTCATCCTGGATATCATACAAAATCACGTGAGCGTGATCTTTTTTTTTCTTCAAACCCTAGTCTCTTTTCTTCTAATATCTATGTGATTTTCTAATACCTTGGAAGGAAAGATATATCTTCACATGTCTTCTCTTATGTACATTTTTTCCATGGAGGGTTTGGGAAAATTTTCTTGTTGTGTTATGTAAAGTTTTTTTCATAGGTATGTCTCTTTGACAATGAGAGTTGACCACTTTCTTTTTCACTTGGATATTCCATTTGATGCCTCATTGTAGATTTATCAAAAAAATTTAAAAAATAAAATATTCACTTTTGTATTATTTTATGTTAATGTGTAGATATTTCTTCTGAATGACTTCTCCTTTTTGGTCTTAATATAAGATGGTTCGGCCATCTTTTAGAAACCCTGCCACGTGACTCATGCCCTTCACTTTTTTTTTACTCAACCATGGTTTTTGAGTAGTTTCCCTATTCCTTATCTTCTTTCTTAGTTTTGACTAAATGTTTCCATTTTAAATGTTCCCCTTAGTTGCTTCTTTTTTATGCTTCTCTCTTCAAGTTGCCACTAAACCTTTTGCACATTTCCAGATCATTTTCTATGGAGTAATGTAACTTTTCTCAAATTTATTGTTGAGCATAACATTGCTTGAGATCAACCTACATAAGACTACTACTTTGTGTATCATTTGAAACCATTTTTCCTTTTTTGAACTAATTAGCACCATTTGTTAACTTTGTTTAATCCTTACCAAATACTTGTAATTAATGTGGTCTCACAACACATGCCCCATTTTGAGTCACTAAATAGAGACCTTGCCTCGGTTGATAAGGACCTTCCTTTGAGTCCAGGTTAGTCCCTGTGTCTCAATCAGGAAAAATTGAGTCATATTTAGAAGTCAAGAACATAATCTTTTTATGCTTTATAATGCAGAAAGTGTGCAGTTGTGTGTTAGAATATATAGTCCATTGATATCAACCTTAAACAAAATTAACCATATGAGAAATATAAATTGAAACCATTACAAGATACTCATACACAATAACACTAGATATGTTAACTAGGGAAGCCTTTCATCAAAGGGAAAACCCTAGTGGGGATGATACCCACAAGATGATGTACTAATATAAATGTTCCTTGTTAGATTGGGATGGACCCTATTAGAAGTCCATGAATAAATTTAGTGTATATGAATAACTATTAGTAGACTTTGAATCCTTGTTAGGAGATTCCAACCCTGTTAGGAGTTGTGCAAGACAGCTAGACCCACTACCCAAATAGCTTCAAGGGAAAGATCAATGAACCCACTATCCAAATGATCCATGTATTATTTATTACAAAATAATAGAATTTTATTGTATTGTTCCTTCCTCTTTTTTTTCCCTATCAATTGAACTTTTTCTCCTTTTGATCTTGTAAGCAGATTGCAAATCTCGCATCTAATAATCCCTTAGATCACTTATGCGCATTCATTCAGCACTCTGCTTCTTTTTGCACTTCACAATTCATAAAATGATCACAACACTTCATACATATTACAAACAAGGAAAACATCTATCTATTATACCATATATTCATAATAATTCCTTGAGTCAGCCTTGAGTTCTTTCCCAATCAATTATAATAATATAATTAATTAATTAAATTACAATAACATTGTTGGCTCATGGTCTATACAAAACTTCACACATGCAATACTAGGGCTTGCACACTCACTGATGTCATCAACAAATTGTCCTCTATCACTGCTTGACTATGCATCACTTCATTACATGTCAAATGTAAGATAGCCAACAAACATTAAGAACTACTTTCCCAATACTATGTCTCTAAATTTCTCTCTGCAAATTGGGTACAACTTTCATACGTCTTTGACTCAAACTTTGTGTATTTGACTATGTCATCAGGACATTATGTTGAACATGTTCATAACTGCACATCATGAGATAATCAAACCATTATCCATACTATCAAGATCTATGTTTTTTACTCAACCAACCTTTACAAAAATGGTGTTATGTTGACATCAATGACAAACACAATCATGAATGCAACATGTCAATATTCTCCAATGATTAGAATACTCCCCCAAAGTAGTATCATCATCATTCATGCTAACAATCTCCCCCTTTGGCATTGATGGAAACATAGATGAAAAAACCAAGTTCCAAGAATACTAAACAATTTGATGTTGTTGATGTTGATCAATATCAATTTTCCACACGCTAAAAAGAATCTCAAGACAATAGTTGCACAATAGGTGCATACTCCTTCATAGACATCAATTATTCACTTCGCACTAAGAAGTTTGTAATAAATCATATGCATATTCCTTCTTCCTTTCATGAATCTTTCTAAATTTCTCTTAGAGATATCTCTCCTCCATGCCTAGGAGATGATCTCCCCAATACCTTAGGAGATGTTTTTTTCAATGCATATTCTCCTCTAGTGACATCAATGTCAAGTACCTAAATCGTAATGTTATAATATACCAATTGATAAATACCAATTGCTAATATGTTGCTCCAAGTCTTCAACCAGCTCAAGCATCCAAAGACACTATTCAATAGCAAATACCAAGAGTCCTCAATGACTCAGATCATCATAGATACTCCCCCACATGGGAAGCATTAGCATTCAATCCAGGCTAACAATAGTGCTATGTACCACTACACTAATGCACTCTCTGCATCATCTACTCAAAAGTAGGTAGGGGTGTAACCCCAAGCATACCTTTCAAACACTCAAATGTATCTTTACGAAAAGGCTTCATAAAAATATCTACAATTTAGTCTTTAGTACTCGCATACTCCAATCTGATCTCTTTTTCTATTGCTTTCCCTCTTAGCACATGATACTTAATAGATATATGCTTAATCTTATAATGTAATATAGGATTCTTAGACATACTCACTGTAATTATGTTATTATAGTAAATGATAACAAGTTCTTCAAACTCAATTATGATATCCTTTAGCATCTGCTTCATCCACATAACTTGATTATAGTTATTTGTTGTTGCAACATACTCTATCTCATCAGTACTCTGCAAAATACAATCTTGCTTCTTCTTAACCAAGAAACCAATCTTCCTCCAAGAAATAATTATCCACCACTGGTGCTCTTTCTATCATCCATACTACCTACCTAATCTGCATCAGTATATGCATATAGAATGAAATCACTTGATTTGTCATATCAAATTGCATATTCAAATGTCCCTTTCAAATATCTAAATATTCTCTTCACTATGAAAAAATGATATTCCTTAGGATCAACATGAAATCTAGCTACAATACCAACTACATTTTTTATATCTAGTATCGCATGAGTTGGATATTGCAATCCTCTAATCATGGATACGTACTTCTTCTACTCTACTGTAGGTGTTTCATCTATGTTTGATAACTTTTGACTAGTTATCATAGGTGTAGCAATAGGTTTAGAACTTTCCAAACCAAACCTTTTAACAAATCATTCAAGTACTTAGCTTGTGAAATGAAAATATCATCATTTTTATGTACAATCTGTAATCTTAGGAAAAACTTCATTTCTCCTATCATGCTCATTTCAAATGCATTCTTCATTTCTTTTGTAAGCATATCACTTGCTTCATCATTACCTCCAAAAATGATGTCATCAACAAATATTACAATAATTAACAAACCATTTTCAACTTCTTTCAAATATAAGTTACTATCTACCATACCTTTAGCAAATCTAAGCTTTGCCAAATAACTATCCAACCTTGCATACCAAGTTCTAGGTGCTTGTTTCAGACCATATAAAGCTTTCTTTAATTTGTGAACCATGTATTTATCTTTTGATAAAGGAAAACCTTCAAGCTTCTCTAAATATATCTCTTCTTGAAGTTCTCCATTCAAAAAGGTTGATTTAACATCCATCTAATAAACCTTGAACTTCTTAGTTGCTAAATAAGCCAAGAACATCCTTACTACTTCCATTCTAGCTATAGGTGCATATGTCTCCTCATAGTCTATGCCTTCTTGATGTGAATATCCCTTGCATACAAGTCTGGCCTTGTTTCTCACAACTATGTCTTGCTCATTCATCTTGTTTATGAATACCCATTTGGCTCCTATCACATTCTTCTCTTTAGGTCTAGGAACTAACTCCCATGTATCATTCTTCACAATTTGATTTAACCCTTCCTTCATTGCTTGAATCCAATGATCTTTGCATGCTTCATTTGCACTCTTAGGTTCAACTTGAGATATCAAACATATCTCCTCATTTACTTTGTTCCTTTTCATCACACATTTGTCTTTGCTTCCAATTATCTACTCAAGAGGGTGATTTTTTATTAGATTCTTGTTAGAGATAGGAGTTTACATCTCAACTCGTATCTCTTCTCTAGGTTCAAATCTCTTCTTTCCTCTTTGCTCAACAATTATCACATCATTCTGCAAATCATTGTTATTCTCAAAGAAAACTTTAGCATTATGTCTAACAATTCTAGAATGAACTTCTTCTTCATCTAAATTATATTCTACCATCTTTTACGTAATTCCAAACTTTTCATCAATCCTTACATTTTTGTATTCAACTATTGTCTTGATTCTATAGTTAAAACATCGGTATGCCTTGCTTTTCAATGAATAACTAAGAAACATACCTTCATCACTTCTTGGATCAAATTCAGCAATATCATCATTTCTCTTAATATAACATTTGCTTCCAAATATTTTGAAATATTTAACTAATGGTGAATGACCAAACCATTGTACATAAGGTGTCTTGTTCATACCTTTTGTGATATGTAGTATATTCAAAGTGTATACTATTGTATTGACTACTTCTATCCAAAATGTCTTAGAAACATTATTCTCAAATAGCATCACTCTTGCTGCTTCTACTACTAACTTGTTCCTTCTTTCAGCAATTCCATTTTGCTCGGGTGTTCTAGGTGAAGATAGCTGCCTTTTGATTCCTTTCTCTTCACAAAATATGTTAAACTCTCTAGAGGTGTATTCTCCTCCTCTATCAGATCTCAAACATTAACACCTGATTCATTCTCAACTCTATTCTTAAATATCTTAAACTTCTCAAAAGCTTAATATTTCTCTTTAAGAAATGCTACCGACATCATTCTAGTGAAATTAGCAACAAAAATCACAATATACTTTTCACCATAGAATACTCTTGTTGTAGAGGGACCACTCAACTCTATGTGAATGATCTCCATCTTCTTTATGGTACTGGACTTCTTTCTAGGAAATGATGCTTTCTTTTTCTTAGCCAAAATGTATTCCTTACACACAACATTAGTAGGCTTAATAATCTTGGGCAAGTATTTGACTACAAAAGTGCTACTAACCTTCACAATATTATCAAATTTTATGCAACGAAATCTTCTACGCCACAACCAACTATTATCCACTTTAGCTACCAAACATATCATTTCAATAGGATTCAACTAAAATACATTACCTTTGGATCTAGTACTAGTTCCAATCATCTTACCATATCTATCTTTGATAATGTAGTTCTTAGTGAACTGCAACTGATAACCCTTGTCTATGAACTATCCAACACTCAACAAGTTATGTTTCAATCCATCAAAAAAATAAACATCATCAATATTAGTTTTGCCATCAAGAGTAATGGATACAATTCCTGTTATATGATAGGCTACATTGTTACCAACTCTAACAATGTCTCCATCATGATTCTTGAACTTAACAAACTTATTCATATCACTAGTCATGTCATGTGAGCAAGCACTATCAATTATCCAATCAGATTTCTTTTCCACTTGGGAAACTAGATCTCTTTTTTCTCTAATTTCTCTATCAAGCTCATCTTCCTTGATAGCCACAAATCCCAATTCAACATCACTTTCACTTTAACCTTATTCATCATATTCTTCATCTTCATTTGCATACAAATAGTTTCCATCTCTATCTCTTCTAGGCTTAATCTTTCCCTTATACTTTTTATTTCTATTAGGACATTTAGATGCATAATGACCAAATTCATTACAAGTCCAACATTTAAAGATTTTCTTACTATATATTTCTCTCCTCATAAGAAAGGTTATTCCTTCCTCAATCTTCTTGTCTTCATCAAAGCTGCTACTACCCACAAAATCTATGTGTGTTCTTGCACTCCTTGTTAGATTAGGTTGAATATCCAAGGTACTACAAGCTATTTCAACTCTTACTAGATCTCTAGATTGTCTCAGATCTTCTTCTACTAATTCTAATCTTTCAAGCAATATTTCCTTTGTAAAATATTTAATACAAGGCATTACCAATTGAATCATCTGAGCAACTAGCTTGGTGGAGTCAAACTTTTCAAGATCTTCCATATAACTTCATCATCTTCCTTGATTCCACCATGGGAACAAAATCTTGCAACAATTTATGATATTCTGCTAATATAAATTCTTCCAAATTCATCTTCCATCATTCAAGCATCTTGAAATGTATATATCCAATTCTATAACCTCATTCACTTTGCATGATCATCACCATCAAAATTAGATTCTAATGCTTTCCAAATTTCATAAGTTTTACAAAAGACTTTACCTGACTATATTCATTCTCTAGAAGAGTTGTTAGCAGAGCTTCTCTTGCTCTCATGTTACACATGAATAGATCTCTCTCTTCTTCACTACATCCTTCAAGATTTTCTTCTTCAATGATTGTCTTCTTACTCTTTGTCAATATCCAATATCCCAAACCCATGCAGAATAAATGAGTCTTCATCTTCAACTTCCAACTATCATAGTTGGCCCCATCAAATCTAGGACTATCCTTTCTAAAAATATTTGTCATCGATCTCCCCAAGATGTTAATCTTATCCTTCAAGTACTTGATGCTTTGATATCAATTAGTAGAATATATAGTCCACTGATATAACTGAGAGGGTGGGGGGTGAATTAGTTATCCAATTATTATCACAATTATCAACCTTAAACAAAATTAACCATATGAGTAATATAAACTAAAACCACGACAAGATACTCATCCACAATAACACCATATATGTTAACTAGGGAAACCCTTGATCAAAGGGAAAACCCCAGTAGTGATGGTACCCACAAGATGATGTACTAATATAAATGTTCCTTGTTATAGGATAGACCCTATTAGGAGTCTATGAATACATTCAATACATATGAGTCCTTATTAGGAGACTTTGAATCCCTGTTAGGAGATTTCAACCCTATTAGGAGTTGTGGAAGACAGTTGGACCCACTTCCCAAATAGCTTCAAAGGAAACACCAATGAGCCCACTATCCAAATGATCTATGTATTATTCCTTGCTAAATAATAGAATTTTATTGTATTATTCCTTCCTCTTTCTCTATCCTATATACTGAACTTTTTCTCCTTTTGATCTTGTAACCAAATCAAAAATCTTGCATCTAATAATCCCTTGTATTGCCTAAATGCATTCAGTAAGCACTCTTCTTCTTTTCGCACTTCACACTTTAGACAATGATCACAATACTTCATACATATTACAAACAAGGAAAATATCTTTCCTTTATACTATATCTTCATAATAATTCCTTGAGTTAACCTTGAGGCTTTCCCAATTAATTAAAATAAGATAATTAATTAATTACAATTACAATAGCACTTTCAGCTCACGATCTATACAAAACTTCACACGTGTGACATTAGGGCTTGCACACTCGTTGATTGTGCTCTATCACTGCATGACTACACATCTCTTCATTACATCTCAGATGTAAGATAGCAAACAAACATCAAGAACTACTTTCCCAATACTGTCTCTAAACTACTCTCTGTAAATTAGGTACAACTTTAGTATATCTTTAACACAAAATATGTGCACTTGACAATGTCATTAGGACACTATGTCGAACATGTTTGTAACTATCGATCACTAGACAATCAAACCATTGCATGTACCATCAAGATCTATGTATGTTACTCAACCATTGTTTACAAAAATCATATTATGTTGACATCAATGACAAACATAGTCATGAATGCAACATGTCAATACTCTCCAATTCTTAGAATACTCACCCAAGGTAGTATCATCAGCATTCATGCTAACTTTGCACACCTAGCACATCTAGGCATGTGTGCTTGGTGTTCGACAAGTGTACTCACCTCTTAATGAAAATGTGTACATTCACACTTGTGCATGTGCACTCCCAAGTGTTCATGTGTACTTCATTGGAGGTGCATGCCATGAAGCTCGTGGCCTTTAAATATACCCTCCCCCCTCTCTTCATTCTTATTTATCATCTTCAAGAGCAACCGAGCACCATACTTCACACCTATCTATCCTTTCCAACTCTGAAACTCTGTAGAACTATTTATAACTTCTTGAAGGTAAAAAAAAAAACTAGGGATGTGCACATGCACACCCCCAGTAGGTGTGTATAGTGTGTATAACTAAGACCCCCCAAAGAAAAATGTTTCTTCATGGGAACAACTAAAGTGTGTGGTTGTGCACATGTGCTCATTGTACAACTGTGCACCTTCTACTAATTAGGATTTTATGATTGACAACATGTGCATATGTGCACCTTGTGCACATTTATAGGTGTTCTACATGTGCAAGGTGTGCATGTGCCTATTTCAGATACTTAGGGTTTTTTCTATCATTTTTTTCATCTTTGATCATGTTTTTTGTCAACTTGAGTCATAGTTTAGGGTCATCTTAAGTTTCTATCATCAAGATTACTAATATTTCTCTTTTGTAAAGATATAATGGTACCCTCTTCATCCTCCATGGTCATGAAGATAAAACAAAAACTACTCACTTTCAAGTATCAAGGAGTGCCAAAAAAAAATCTTAGTTTCAAGAAAAACATTCTAAGATCTGAGATACTGAGCTGGGGCATATTGACTAGAACACTTTCCTGTTATTCTATAACAAGCTCAAAGAGAGGTTAGCCATGGTGTCAACATTAATCTAAAGTGGGTTGGTAAACATTGCTTCTCACCTAATGTCAGTTCAATCATCTGAACTGGTCATGACTTTGGCACATCACTATGTACTAGAAGAGAAAGTGGTCAAGAGTGTGACTGGAGAGATAGTCCTGCACATTAGACTTCAAAATATTGAGAAGGTCTTCCATCTTCTATAGGTAGATCAGTACCTCTAGATCACCTATGATGGTACAGATAGATGGTACGGGGAGAACGAGACATAAGCAAAGGATTTCATACAAGGGAAGTATCTAATTGATAGAACACCTTTGGGTAGGAGAAGTGGAAAGGTCGACAAGACTAGAGGCTATATGATAGATGATATTGGCTAATAAATATTTCTTCTAAGTAGAGTCATGGGCCTTCCTACAATTGGTCATCTAGAAACATGGATGGTGCACTTCATAGAAACCATTAGAATAGGGAAGATGTTGATTGATTTGGCAACTATACTCAACGAAAATTTGGATTAGAAGTTTATTTTGGTAAAGAATGACCCCCTCTTTTATATGACCTCCTATATGGTGTATCTTTTAGCAGAAAAATATACAGATTATCTAGGATTGTACAAGAAGGGAAGTATGCTAGATACAAATGTCTGGCCATTAATAGTTTATCTCCATCTAGTGAAGAAGAAACTTCCCCTACAAAGTTTTGAATATAGGGAGGTCATTGATGGGTTTATATTTTTCATCATTTAGTTCATTGAAGGAGATTATGCAAAAGGAATATCAGTAGATGCAATACCATGAATAATAAAAATTGGAGTATATTACATCTAATTTAAGATATTTATTTATATTTGGGTAGTTGGTACTCTCATGTGCCCAAAGAAGCTCCCACAAAATTCGTTTGATAGGCTACTGCTATCGGAGATAGAAAGGCAATTAGCTTCTACTTATGACAAGGTGAGGAAGAAACACAAAAACACTTAGGTATAGCCAATCATCATTGAGGCCTTTGAAGTCAAAAAAAAATAACATATTACAACATTTTATTCAATGTGGGATTAATATCCTCTTGACAATTACTACTCACCTTGCCCATATTTTGACAATATTAGGATGGTGCAACATTTGGTGGGAAAGTAGTTCATGCATGAAGTAGAACTAGAGGATTATTGGATGAATGTTGTAGATGACTATGACATCCAAATTAGGGACTATTGTAGAATGAGTCTACAACTTACTGAAAAAAGTGCTTAACATAGAGATACCTCTTAAGGCATGGAATAAGGATACCCCTAAAGTGTTTCATCCCTTATATAATAGAGACAAGATACATGAAAGGCCCATTATGAATGTAGATATTGGGTGAGAGGGAAATGATGATAATGATCATTAGGCTAGATATATTATTCAATTGACAAAAGAATAGATTAGAAATCATTTTTGTATGGACCTAGCTCCTCAAGCCCCAACTCTTCAAGCTATAGCTCAACCTAAGAAAGGAGAAGAAACCAAGATCACCATACTAACCTACCTTGCTAAATCACCTGTGAGGTCAGAAATGGTACACCAACATGAGCAAGAGGTAAAGTACTTTTAGGCAGAAAGGATAAAGAGAAAGAAGAGAAAGAGGGTCACTCGGGTAATGAGTCAAGAAGAAGAGGCTTATGAAGATATAATTACCTAAGAAGAAGAAGCCCAACCTAAGTAAGAAGAGGCTTAGCCAACAAAAGAGGAAGCACCAACACCCAAAGACCATACAACAAAAGCCTCTTTGTCAGAACCCAGCACGGCCAGAACTGAGATGATGATGGTAGGTGTAAAGAGGAGGAGATTAAAGAAAAAGGGCACTCTGTCACCTTAAGGGCCCAAAACCATCCTCAAGATGGAATATGAGGAAGAATGGGAGAAAATAGAATTTTTTCCCTTGAACAGGAGGACTCACTTATCCATAGCCGCAAAAGAAGAAAGGAGGTTAACTCAAACACCACCTTCAGTTCCTTGAGAGTCAGTCCATGTTGAGACCTAAGAAGAGGAACAAAAAATTGTATTGAAGAAATGGAAGGCAAGGGAACTGATTTTTTTGATATCTAAGATTTTAACTTTATATCGGTGGGGACTGAAATGGTAGGAGAGAAGATATGAGATACTCCTCAAAATGAGCCAATGGGAGAAGATTGGAATCAATTTCCTCCCTTGCCACAAGGTCATCTTGGTATTCCTTCTCCACCATAACAAGATCTTCCATCATTGCCTCCTAACCTAGATCAAGAATTAGTTTCCCTACCTCCTCTAGTAGCCGAACCAAAAAGTCAAACCTTAGAGGAAGGATAATATATTCAGTTACATGTTGATGAAGTATCAAAAGAGGGATAGATTAGAAAGGAAACAAGATCCTCCCAATATAGAGGCTAGGTCCCCAGCTCAAGTTGATATAGAAGCTCACTCTAAATTTCTTCCTCAACACAAAAAGACTCTAGAGAAGAGTGATAAGTGGATAGGACCAACATTAGAACCCATCTCTTTGGTATAATATATGTCGCCAATGGAAACAACCCCATCATGGTTGAAAAAGGAAGTCTTATTTAGATAAAAGAGATAGGTGGAGTTGATAGAAGAAGAGGGCATGGTGGAGTTGATAAAATTAGTCAAGAAGCTTGAGCCACCCAAAGGTGATGCTAAAACACCAACTTTCATTATGAAGAACTGGGACAAAGATCTTTTAGTGCATATTTTTATTCTATCTCCTTTGAAAGATATAGAAGAGTTGACCCATAAGACTACCAAATAAAGGAGATAGTATTAGGGAAGCCTATAGTGGATACAACAAAACTTCTAATCACCATGGGCCTTAAACAAGTATTCACACATCTAGACAAAGATGAATCAAAGCTTTTGGTTTTGAGAGAGAAGAATGAGCTACTAAGTATTATTTGAATGAGACAATGGGTCCTATAGACCCTAATCACCTAGAGATTACTCTAGGGGCAGCATTAGAGAGAAAGGAGGCAAGTCGGGCCTTAGGAGAAACTGATTCATTTTTGGACGCTTGCAAAAGGTGGCATCACAATTTTGAAGACAAAGGTGTGCAAATAAGAAAATGTAATTTTAACCTTCTATAGAGTATCCAAAACAATGTTGACAAGTTAGTTACAATTGTAAACCAAGATTTTGGGCTAATGGATGAGGTAAGTTCCTGGGTTGAAGATCTACAAGCACTAAAATCTATAAAAGGGAAAAGGTATTAGATGTTAATAAAGATTTATATGGTGGAAGAACAAGATAAGTTAGATGATTAATTGAGAAAGTTTCCATGAGGAATAAATTTGTGGAGGGATTTTATGAGGACATCTAGTAGATAAACAATAAAGCTCAAGGGTAATTTTTGAAGTGGATAAATACTACAATGCCGCTAGCCTAGAGATTCTTGAAGATGAGTCCATGACTCAACTTTCTTTGGTACTATTAGTATTTCAATAGTTCAAATCATTATTTGAATCTACTTTGACTAAAGAAGACATAAGATAGATCTTCAAAATAGAAGAAGCATTAATGGAGTTAAATTATAAGCTAAAAGATTTTGCACATATTAGGATTGAAATAGGTAATTACCACTAGTTAGTACAAAATAAGTATGAGTCACTAGACTTACTAGAGGCTAAGGAGATCACAAAAATAATTGATAAATTCAAGAGTAAACATCCAAACATCATTTTAGTCTAAAGGGGAAGAAAACCCAGATGTTGGAAATTCAATTTTGACACTTAGTAGAATTTTGATAATTTTGGTCCTATCACAAAGGTGCACTTTTTGAAGATTTTCTTTTTGAAGGTGTACTTTTTTCAAGGTGGGCTAACAATTTTGGAGATAAAGCAGTGTGTCGATAATTAACTGCCAGTTGCTATTTTGTAGCATTATATGCATCAAAAACACATTTTGATAGTAGTTCAACTCCCAGAGATGCCTAGAGAAGACCAAGGAATTATGATCTAAATTGTATTGCAGAATCAATTAACGGAGAATAGAGGAAGGAAATAGTGAACAACAAAGAGACATATGATCAAGAAGGATGAATTACACAACAGTATAGAGGTGATTTGTCATCAAGAAACATAGTATTAATTGCAAGATCATTACTAACATATTTTAACAATTGAATCAGTTAATTTCTTAATAGAGAAGTCCTAACATGCTATATTGAAATCCTCTAACAAGGTGCTTACTTAATTGTGAATTGAATTCCTTTAACCAAGAACACTTCTAATAAGATGTTGAATTTCTTTAATAGGGTGAGACCTAATAGTCTTTGTAAGCCTTTAATAGGACAGACCTTTCACAAAGTAGATCATGTTTCATGATCAAACATTGTAACCTTCATTGGATACACTTTATTACTGCAGTATTGAAGATTTGTGGGTGTCACCCCTACCCCAGTTTTACCTTCTCATTGGAGGGTTTCTGGGTAATCATATCTTGTGTCATGTATATGTGAATGCTTACTTGTTTACATACTTTAGATGTATATGTTTTACATGGTATTTTAGCTTACTTATTGAATATGTGAGATGGATGTGTGGTGAATGTTTTATGGGTTATATTTTAAACTAATTCACCTCCAACCCCCCCCCCCCCCCCCTGCCCTTAGGGTTTACCTTTCTTATTGTAATTCCAACAATTGGTATCAAAGCCTAGTTCTCTAAAAGTCAAGCTTTGCAGCTTTGAGGAAAGATCTTGGAAATGGAAGTCTACAAGTTGGGAAAGATTATTGAGAACCAGGAGATTGAAATATAACACATTCTACATCAATTGAATGAAGCAAGAGAAGATCTAATAAAATCATTGAGAAGAAGGAAAGAAATTTCTATTGAGGAGAATGACACACAATATCAAGAGATGGACACTACTAAGCTATTTGCAAATGGAAACTCCAATAAATTTGATGCAACAATTGCAAATTTAATGGAAAAGAATAAAACCCTAGTTGAAGAGATCACAATTCTTAAGATAGAGCAAGAATCACAAGCAATATTATTATGTGAGGTGACCAAATAGAAAAAGAAATTTATAGAAGACAAAGTCATGATAGAAGATGAAAAAAGAGTTCTGACCAACAAACTGGAAGAGAAATTATCAGAAGTAAACAGGATTGCTCACATGCAATTGCAAGAAATGAATCAAGTCATGATTGGTAATAATGAAATACATAGTAAAGTCATTAAGATAACAGCACTAAAGTTGTAGAATGAACAGTTGAGAAATGATCTAAAAAGGGAAAAAGAGTTTGTTGAAAGTTTCAATAAACCTAATGATGCTATCAAATACTTTGAACAATTAATCATATCTCCTAGATCTATATTGATACATATAGACTACGATACACAAGTACTAAAGAAGGAGAATCATCCAAAAGAGCTGAAGAAACAAATAACAAAGGTAAGAACTCAAAACCTACTTGTCATAATTGTGGTAAGAAAGCAAATACTACTAATGTGTGTACGAGAAATATTCTAAATCATAATGTTAAGTAAAAGAGCATGGGTCACTTCCATAAGTGCACCAAACAAGGTCATCAGGCACATGAATGCAAAACCAAGACCATGCACACTCAAATATTTGAAGGATATTGTTATAACTATCAGAAATATAGATATAAAGCTTTTGAGTGCAGATCCAAACCAAAGTGGTCATCAAACAAGTAGACAAAGGTAAAGAACACAAAGGTAAAGAACAATGGAAACTCTTATAATTGGGATTATAATACAAGGTCTAGTTGTCATTACTATCAAGAGTATGGAAATGTTCCTAAGAACTATTTTAGAACAAACTTTAGGAGGGACTACAAAAGGTAGTTGAGTCAAACCACATGTTTTAGCTATTTGAAGATTGGTCACATTAGTTGATATTGTCTAACAAGTTCAAAGGCACCAAGTTTTGAGTTCAACAAAGGCAAAGGCAAGGCAGATATTAAAAATGTCATAAATGAGATGAACAAGACATGGAAGAGAAAGGAGGATTGCAACACATCAAGTGCAAATGGGATCACTTCACTCAATGGGTCAAGTGATCACACTTCATCAAACTAAGCAATCAAGAGGTATGAGGAACTGATATTTAAAAGATATACCATACATTAGTTCCAAGGATTTAGTTCTAAAAAGATTACATATGCATGATTAAAGATGTAAAGTGTTATTAGAAATCAAGGAAAAATCTTTAAAGTTTTGTCAGCTTTTTCATGTTACCATTGAGCAAAAGTCTCGTAATAGTTACTAAGAAAAATGTTAGTGGATGCTAAGCTAATGAAACTAGTTAGTTGAGGTTGAGCTTGTAATGGTTGTCGAGCAAATGAAAAGACATGTGGATGTCAAGCTTACATTTGTGTAAGCACTTAACATTAATTGTAGTATTTTAAGGTCTATTTGATCAATTTATGCTCATTTAACATCATTTCAATTCAAGAAAGAACACGAAGAGCTAAAGGGGATCTAAATAATTTCATCTAAGTGTTTGCAAGAGATTTAAATGGTTGTTTGACACCATTTCATGGGATTTGTATGGTATTTATCATGTACCGAGTTTCACAGTTTCAAATTTCACAAACCCTATATATATATATATATATAATGGCATCTAGTTCTTCTAAAGCAAAAGGTGTATAGGGAAAAGAGGTTTTAGATGTTCAATTAATCAGCAATGAGATTAAACAACCTATTTTCAAAGTTGTTCTAGATATATCATATAAGCAAGATCCCTCCAGTGCATTTCCATGATACCACCATGAGTGTTATTGATTCAAGATGTCATGAATTGTTACACTTGCAAGATTGGAAGCATAGGTGACATGGAAATTAGAGAAGAATATGGAAGACATCTGAAAATGGAGCATTAAAGGAAGAATACAATATTGTCAAAAAGAAAGGGTTAACTCATGCCCTAAATTTTCCAAATGTCTTCAAAATTGAGTGGATTACGATTGTCTTAAGAAAAATTCATGATAGCTTAGTATGGTTAGAGAATGGGCTAGTCAAAATCACAAAGAAAATTTTTCATAGGGTAACAGGGTATCCAACCCTAGATCAGGAAGAATGTTCATAGCTTGCTTGGTTGGTCAACTAAACTTACTAAAAGGTAGAGTTAAAGGAAGTCATTGAAAAGAACACAAGGGCCGCATGGAACCAAAGGGGAATGACAATTGACACAATAATAGATTTCCTGATAGCTTTTGTACTGAGGGTAATAGCACACAAGTTTTATCAACCAAGTAGATTAAACAGTGCACTTGCATTGCAAGGGATATGGGCCAAAAAACTGTGAAGAAAGATTATACTTATGATCTTGCCAAGTTGTAGTTGCAGCAATTGATTGAAAATCTGAGAGCTATAAGGAAAACAAAGAGTGCTCATTATGAATTTGGATCTATTCTAGTATGTATTTTCTTCTATGTGTAGAATACATTTCCTAAATTTGGTAAGGTTGCATGGAAGACAAATAAATCAATTGCAGTACAGAAAGGGGAATTCATTGAACAATTAGGTGATAACTATGAGTCGATAATGACTAGTTATTTTGAATATTTTAAACAATCTATAAAGAAGAGATACCAGTCTCACTAGTGGATAAACATTATGATGATGTTTTCTTTCTAATTGATACTGATCACACATATGTACAAGAAGCAATTCCTAGGGTGAAATGGCTAAGGCCATCCATTAGGATATGACATCAATGTTGATGAGGCCTCTATAGCAATGATAGCATTACTTGTAGAAGAAGTGGATAAAGAAGCCTAAATGTTTGGTAATTATGATTTGGCCAAATCAAAAATCACCATGGAATTGAAGACTGCCTCTTTAATCAGGAAGAAGAACAAATTGGTAAAGAAATTGAAAGAAAAATTTGGTGAATGAGCACAAGAAGAGGAAGATGAAAAAGAAGAAGAAGAAGAAGACACACAATCTCAAGCACCACTGGCACTGACACAAGGTCAAGGAGAGGATCAGCAAGAAGAGGAAATAGAAACTGTTGAAGGTGCTAAGGGAGAAGAAGTCAAGGAAGCACCTATTCCTACTGACAAAAAGAAAAAAAATGCAAAGACATAAGTAGTGACAAAACCAAAGAAGGTTGCAAAATCAAGATAGCCTAAAACAACAACACGTACCAGAAGGGCTAGTACAAGAGTCACTACATAGAAGGATAAAGAGGTAGCCAAGCCTAAAGAGTAGGAAGGTGGAGCATAGAAAAGACCAAGAATAAAGTATGCTACTTAGGTTGAATCTAATGACAATAGAAAATTCCAAGTGGTGAGTCACAGTCCCTCTTACAACCTAGATAATTTATGTGAGAACATTAGAAACAATGTTGATTTGTCAGGTTTCTCTCACATTGAATATGATAATCTTGGAAAGATTGAGAAGAATCAAGTAGAGGAGGCAATACATGCCATGATGGCTATTTTTTTAAAAGCTCCTCTAAAAATTGTCAACTCCATACCTAAGAGTTTTAATGGTAGAGTTGAGCATAAATGGCTCAATTTATGCTAAAACTTAGCAAGAAGAAAATGTCTAAAGCCATAAAGAAATATGATGTGAGATTTGTACCAAAGTATAGGCCATTTAGCATATTACATAACAACATAGAGGATGTTGTACTAAAGTCCAAAAAAATGTGGAAGATTACATATGGACTAGCCATAGCCAAAGAAGATGACCAAGAACCTATTGTGGTAGGACATGATGAAGAAGATGACAATGAACAAGGCATAGTTGAGGGAGGCACTAATATGAATATTGATGATTAGGAAATGGCTAAGAAAGAGTAGTAACTAGATTAGAGTGTACGAGATACACAAATTTCAAGTGCCAAACCTCAACAAGTGAAAAGTGCAAGTACTGAAATTGTCATAGTAAAGGATGTTTCCGATCCTACTGATTAGAACATCAATCCCCTAACAGAGGAAGACATTAAAATGATACTTATCCAATCTACAATACAGGCCAAACTATTTGACAACCCTGTATTCATAAGTGTAGATGAAATTTAGAAGTCAAAGACTATGACTTCCGAGGAGGAAGTGAAAACACAAGAAACACCTACAATTACTCCTCAAGTCACAAGTATACAACCTTCACAACCCTTAGTTGTATATCAAAGGAAGGAGACAGTAGGTTGCATTATTAGCACACTCATGGAAGGCACAGAAAATGTACAAGAATCTAAAAAAGATAAGGTTGAGACAATTGGAGAAGACAAGGTGGAAAAACTAGTAAATATTGGGACACAAAGCCAAACAAGTCAGGTAGATGCACCTGTACCTCTAGAACAAGATCAAGGTGCAACTAAAATCAAAAAGGTAGAAAAGTACAAGTCTAAAGAGACAAAGTTGACACCTAAGTTGAAGGAGCTAGTAGCAATTCATGCACTGGTGACATTACCAAAATTGTGGATGCATTCCAGTCAAACTCTTCAGAGGGCGACCACAGATGCTACACCATTGCAATTCTTAGTGCCAATTCCTAGCTCATCTAAGGCTATAGAGGTAATTACTTATGGAGATGTTAGCCTGGATGAAGAAATTGTATTGCCCAAGTTTGATTATGCAGCAATAACAATTGAGCATATGGGTATACTACAAGAGGCCCTAGCAAGGAATAAATGTCAAGAACTACTTAGAAGGGAGCATAGGTAGAAGCAAACATTCATTGAGATCAAAGAATTTTTCTTAGATGTATTTAGTGTGCCTACTCCAAATGAAACAAAGCCTATCATTGACGAATTGACCAACATAGTGGAAAGAGTAAGCGACCAAGACCTAGATACTAATGTCAAATTATAGAATGGTCTGAGAAGAATTTTCAAAACAAAGTGAATGAAAAGATATCTAGTGATATTGCACTAACCCAGGTTGCATTGAAAACTAAGATAGATAGTGTGAAGAAGGTACTATAGAACATTTTCACTCTGTACATCAAATTCTGTAATCCTATGTTCGAAATAGAGAATACTAAGAAGGGGGTGAATCAATATTTCAAAGCTTTTCCCCACAACTAGATATTATTAATTACTTTTCCACATTCATAAGAAAGTAAACCAATAATACTGAACAATATAAATAACCATACACAAAGAGATCTCATAACACCATATTTTGTTAACTAGGGAAACCCTGGCTAAGGGAAAACCCCAGTGGGGATAGAACCCACAAGATGATTCACTATATAAAGAATTTGGTTAAGCATATTGATCCTATTAGGAATCTATGAAGAATGTATAGTGTCTTGAGTCCTTGTTAGGAAACTAGGCCTTGTTAGAAGCTTCAACCTAATTAGGAGTTTCTTCGACCCTATTATGAGTTGGTAGATCATATACAAATGTGTGCAAGAAGAGCCCACTGCCCTAACATGCAACTATATAATTAAGTTCTTCAAAAGAAGAGATATACATACAATATTGGATCACTTGTTGTGCTTCATAGTTCTCTTGATTAGATATATTACATTTTTCTTCATACAAGCCTTCAATAGCCTATAGATAATCTTCCCTCTATTTCACTCAATGTCATAAACAAGGAGTAACTGTGCATATATCAACTTACATCATATCTTGCATCATCATATCACATCACATGTATCTCTTCTAACTTTGCAAATGAAATTCTTTAATTACATCAAACATATTGATAAATTCTTCCTCAGTTAGCTCGCATATCATACTTAGAGTTGGCTCATCAAGACTTAATAATCAGAATAATTCTGTAAGTCGTACAACTCAATTTGTTGACATTCTTTGTTCTATACTGTGAAGTATCTGCATTGATATTTCCTTCATAATTTGAACTTGGTTATCTGTACATGCACACGCATTGGTATACATCATCAAGATGATGTCATGCATCACTAGTCAACTGCACAAAAGAATATTCTTAAGGAATATTTTGATATCAATAGAACTCATTGTAATGTTATATCATTGTCTAATACATAAACAATTTTCCATCACAAATAATCATAACTAAATTGTAAAGCATATGTTTCCATAACTGACAACCACATATCGCATCTTACTTAACTGATTGGCCATATTGCCAACAAGCTCCCCCTTTGGTATTGATGGCAACATTTTGGGAAAATTGGCTAAGTCCCAAAAATGTTGTCATACCAATCAAAGTAAATAAACATACATAACACAGTAAAAACATTATAGTCATGTTTTGAGAAAAATATTACATCCCTTATAACTCTATTTACAAAGCTTTCTTGAAGAAAATCTTACTACTATACATCAAAATACAACTATACAAATTACAATAACAATTTTCCTTATCTCTCCCCCTTTGACATCAATGACAAAGGTGTCAACAAAAAGAAAATCCTATCAAAACCTGAAAGCTGTATCAAAACCTAGAAAAGCAATTTGAAGTAAGTTTCCAACTACGCAAAGTGCTTCTTCCAATTGTCCTTCATTGCATCTGACACACTTATTAGTGCACATAAGGCATATGTGGCTAACTCTATTACATTCAAGTCTGTACCCACAAACTTGTCATATGAATTTTTAGCACCAAGCATTCCTCCAACTAATTTTTTAACAATGCAAACTATAGGGATAAATGGTATCTCAAAAGTGAAAATATTTTTAGAGCTTTCTCTTTTTCTACTTGTATACCCTAGATTTTATCATGAATTACTTCTATTGTATGCTCAAAGTTCTTTAACTTTTCATCTTATTTCAAGAAAGTTATTACTAAGAGTCTATAACTCAGTTATCTTTCCTTTGATTTGTTCATCAAAACTATGAAGGTGAAGGTATGTAAGGTTGCACTTAGCATAAATTTGCTTCCCTTCCTCCATACTCTATCTTAATACCTTAATACATATATTTAATGTTTCTATATCATGCCTTATATTTGTACACATAGTATTAAGAATGCTAGCATCATGCTTAGATTGTGCTTGCACTGTAGCAACATTACCAAGCATCGTAAACCCATTGTCAAAGGTTTCACACAAAATTGTTGCTCTTTATTAAATGTTTGCAGATGTATCCATAGAACTTACTGTCTTCTCTAATCTATCCAAAACTAAAGTTAAAGTCTTCTTAGCTAACTTTACTGATTTCTTCTTTTCAAAGAATTTTCTCAAAGAAGATATAAGGTTTTGTGCTTCAGCTTCATCATCCAATTGTACTATTGTGATGACCACTACTGCGTGTGTAGGTGGTGTAGACGGTGTCACTATCACTTTGGATATAGGTGCACTTGTAGTAGTTGCCTCAATGTTGTTTGACACAACTTCAAATTTCTTCTCAGAAAATATATCTTCTTTCTTTTGCTCCTATTGTTCTTCTTTGTCTTCATCAATAGAGCTACTATAGTCAATGATATTACCAACAATGTCAAGGCCAAAATCTTTGAATGGATCTTCAGTTCTATCCATTGTTACATTAGTGTTATCCACTTGCATGGATTCACTATCAGTAGTAACGTGTGGTAGTGAATCACTTGAAATTAAAGCCTCATCTAGTTGCTCAAAACTGTGAGAAGGACTAACTGCTGCCACAGTGGGGCTTATTCCCCCTGAGTGCACACTCTTCTCAGTCTCCTTAGGCAAAGTAGACATGTATGTGACTATTGCCATTTTAGTTTCAATATTAACATCTTCATAGTTTCCTCCCATAAGAAGAATGAATCTTTTCTTATTCATCAACAAGGGTGCTATACCTTTCAAAAAATTTATGAACTCTTCTTCATTATTTACTATACATAGCTTTTTCACCATTTACTGCCATCACATAAGTCATGTGGAGAAATCCAGCTAGGACTGAATCTAACCTAGATCCATGGTTGAATTCATAACCCAAAATTTTGTTGAGGAGTCTTACTCCATCTTGAATGAAGTTAACCTTCATGTTTCTACCATCAAATCTTGTGTTGATATTTGTTTCAATCATTCTGCACACATTCTTTATGTTCACAAGATTACATCCTTTGTTGCTTAAACCAGTGACCTTGTGAATTAGGTCATTATCAATGCACATAAGTGAATCTCCTAACCGTAGTAGGTCATCATACTCTGCTCAAAATAATTCTTTTCCACTCATGGTTTTCAAAGTCCGTATAGAACATGTACTTAACTAGGTTAAGTGGTTCTAGGTTAGCATATTCTAGTTTCAATGATAAATCATTGTTGCACATTTTCTCCAATTCTTTATGGATCTCAGTATCTCCTATTATCTCTATCTTACAGTGAATGTAACTTCTTATGTCCTCGACATGAACAACATATTTTGGCACTTGAGAAAATGCTCCAATGGGATCATCAAGTAGAGAAACAAATGGATGTTTCTTGAAAGTATATCTAGGTCTATCACTAATATCAAAAACTTCTTATGTTGCCATAGCTGGTTCTACTAAAATATGCTCAAAAAATTCGAAGAAATACCTCAATTTTACATTTAGGGCTTTCAATGGTCATGTATATCACTCTTCAATATTGCACTTAAGATTTCACACAAGAAAATGATGCTCGAAAATAAATTTTCATCCTTTAAATCTTTTACAATCTATACTTTATATTGAATGTGTATCTACCACAAGTTCAAAATATTGTCTCTAAGTAATAGAGAGGTAATTTTCTGCATAAGCTCATACTACAATCATATCAAGCAATGTGCACTTTATTGTAGACTTATCTCTATGTCTAGTATATATTTCTATTATGAAACTTCTAGTATTCTTCTCTGACATTAGCTTTCATTTAATTGATGCAATGTCTCACTAAGAATGCTTAATTCAAATAGGATGAGTCATAGACAATAAGTGACTTTACCATCTTATCAGGTGCATTAAGATGTACTTCTTCTAGAACTGTATGAGAAATTCCAGGTTCTTTTTCCTTAACAAATATTTCCTTAAAATCTTCTATTTGTTCCTTCATTTCTTCCTTCAGACTGTCGTCATTTCTTCTATTGTTCCTTTGGTAATTCTAATTCCTATTCAAGTTCCTTCTATCCATTCTATAGAATCTTGTTGTGTGTCCAAAGTTATTACATAATTGAAATACAAGTACATTCCTTCTTTGTTCACTATGTCGGTTATCAGGTGCTTTGCAATTCCTTGCAATATGTCCAAGATTATTACATCTGTAACAAAAAATTTATCTTCTTTCTCCACTTTCATTATTGTGAGATCTTCTTTTGTTTCCTACAGGGTTAGTATTCCTAAACATTCTACTATCTACATTATCATTATCAAATTTAGGTTTCTTACAATCTATTGCATTATGTCCATATCCATGACAATTATTACAATAAAAATTTGAAATGGGTTTAAAAGACCTACCTTTGCAATCATCTTCAATTTGTTATTCTTCATCACATTTAAAGCATCTAACATGAGATTACTTTCTTGTTTCTCTATTTTCTCATTTTGATTAGATTCTTTAAATTTCTTAGAATAAGTAACATTGTCTTTAGATGTATCATCAGATTTACTCATGTTGAGATCTTTCTAGGCTTCAAGAGAATTAGATTCTTTTCTCTCAATAGGTTTCATGGTAGATTGTCCAAGAAAGAATCCAAGTCTAGTCTTATCATATTTAGGTTTTTGTATAGACATTTGTTCTTCAATCTTTTCACTACTAGTATACAATTTCTCAAGTTGTTTAGTTTGGACCAATTGAATTTTCACAATAGTGTTGTATTTTTCTAATTCTACATGTTCCAACTCGACAGATTCTAACTCGGATGTTACTTTGCTTAACTGGGATCTTAGATCTGCATTTTCAACTTTTATTTCAGAATCATTCTTACCTCCATTTTTTCTTAAGACTTAGCTTGAGTTCTACTATTTTAACTCATGTTTCAAAATCTCATTTTCTTTCTTTAGATCTTCAATATTATCATCACTAGTCTGCTCACTAGGTCCTTTTTGCTTTAGATCATCTATCTTGTCTTTTAGTTTACCAATATATGCTTTTGCATCCTCATATCTATCCTTTTGGCCATCTCTTTCATTAGTAATGAGATCAATTTTCTCAAGATCTTCTTCAATATTTTTCTTCAACTAGTCCATATCCATAGGGATATTATTCAAGTAGTTAAGCCTCTTCTAAATAACTATGGTCTAATACCAATTATTAGAAATAGATAATACTAAGAGGGTGGGTGAATCAGTATTTTCAAATTTTGTGCCCATAGATAGATATTATTAATTACTTTACCACATGCATAAGAAAGTAAACCAATGCTGAATAGTATAAATAACCATACACAAAGAGAGCTCATAACACCATGTTTTGTTAACTAGGGAAACCCTGGTCAAGGGAAAACCTCGATAGGGATAGAACCCCCAAGATGATTCACTATATAAAGAATTTGGTTAAGGATATTGACCCTATTAGGAGTCTATGAAGAATGTATAGTGTCTCGAGTCCCTGTTAGGAGACTAGGCCTTGTTTGAAGCCTCAACCCTATTAGGAGTTGGGAGATCATATACAAAGGTGTGCAAGAAGAGCCCATTGCCCTAACATCAAACTATACAATTAAGTTCTTCAAAAGAATAGATATACATAGAATACTGAATCATTTGTTGTGCTTCACAGTTATTTTGATTAGATATATCAAATTTTTCTTCATACAATCCTTTAGTAGCCTGTAGATAATCTTCCCTCTAGTTCTCTCAATGTCATAAACAAGGAGTAACTATGCATATACCAACTTGCATCAAATCTTGCATTATCATATCACATCACATGTATCTCTTCTAACTTCACAAATGAAGTTCTTTACTTATATCAAACATATTGATAAATCCTTCCTTGGTCGGCTCTCATATCATCCTTAGAGTTGGCTGATCAAGACTTAATAATCAGAATAATTCTTTAAGTCGTATAACTCAATTTGCTAACATGCTATGTTCTGTACTATGAAGTATTTGCATCAATATTTCATTCATAATTTGAACTCGGTTATCCATACATGCACACAAACTAGTATACATCATCAGAACGATGTCATGCATCGCTAGTCAACTGCACAAGAGAATATTCTGCTATCAATAGAACTCATTGTGATGCTATATCATTGCCCAATACTTAGAAAATTTTCCGTCACAAATAATCATAACTGAATTGTAAAGCATATTTTTTCATAAATGAAAACCAAATATCTCATCTTACTTGACTAATTGGCCATATTGCCAACATCCTACACTCTTCACATAGGACATAAGGAATTTGAGCTAGGAGAGCCAAATGCAGTCATCTGGTGCAAAATTTCTAATGACTCCAACTCAAAATGAAAAACATTGTAGTGCCCTTTTCCAATCCCAAAGTCAGTTAGCAACATTACAAGAAGATGAAGCCAATATCAAGGCTATATTGATTGGCATCTAGTCTACATTGACTCCTCACATGGAGATTTTGCACAAGGAATTAAGCTATGTAGAAACACTTATGAAGAAAGATCTCAATCTTTCTACATTAGATGGCTTAGTACACCTTGCTTCCAAGCTGGCCATCCAAATTAAGTCTTTGTCGCTAGCATGTGATAATTGGGATGCTATCATGCCCAAACTACGAGGGCAAAAACACACTCCAAAATATATTTTTTATAATAAATATAAGTAAGCATGCTCTAAGTTGAAATTATAGATAAAAGTTTTAGTACAAGTTCTCTACATTAACCTTCAACAATAAGATATAATTAATTTAAATGACAATGTAATGTATTCGAGTTTAGATTAATTGAAAGTATTTAATCAACACCAACTAAAAGAATCTTTTAGACAATTATCGATTGACAATCTAATCGATATTGAAAAGTCACTTAAGAAAAATAATCAACTAGAATTAAAACATAACATAAATATATAATTTATTAACTTAGAATTATTTCGACTACTTTAACATAATCATTAACTATCAACAACCTACTAAAAATTAACTCGATAATACATTTAGACTAGTCAGAAAAAACATATAAGTATAGAACTAAAGTTACACTAATTTAAAAGATGATGGAACCTGAAATTTACCACGGTACACAATTTATAACAAAATTATACTTATCCTTTAACTTCTAATAAGATCATCATTCAATTAACGCCAAATTAAAACTATAACTACTACTAAACTATATTAAAATATAAATCTATTTAAAAATAATAACTAATTAAATCCTAAACTATATTACTTTTAATATTAATTTGATACTACACTAACTTAATTTGATAACTAAATTTACCTTAACCAAGTTAAACAAAACTAGATTGAAATAACAACTAACTTTAATGTCTAATACTAAAATGAATATTACTAAATTAAATATATATTAAAACTTAAAAAAACATAATTAATCAACTAAATAATTAATACTAATACTAACAAACATATCATAACTAATCACAATAAAACTAACAACTAATACATATTAATAAAAACTAAATCTAAAAACTAAATTAAACTAACATATACTAAACTTTCATTTAAACTAACTAACTTAACACCTATACTAACATCCTAAAGCATATCTAAACTAACTTAACCCTAACTTACTTACCAACTATCAAATATAATAACAAAACACACTTCCCCACCAAATCTAATATCTACCTATGACAAGGGGGCCTGTCAACAAGGACAGTGCGCTGCCCCATGGCCTTACAGGCTGACGCAGGCCTGTCTTCATTCACCCTGCGTGATCCCCGAGCGCATGATGGAGAAGGGGATTGGAGGGTATGAATAGAAGTTTTTACAATTACTTTTTGTTTTTTTAAAATTTCACTTGCCCTCACAATGCAAAGCAGGGTCAACACATCGGGTGGGGAGGAGGAATTGTATGCAAGAGTTAAAGTTTATATATAACATTAAAAACATCTTCTTCTCTCCTCCCATGCAATTTGACACAAGTCAAATCCAACACATGTTTTTAGAAAGCAAAGTTTCCAACTTTCCATACGTATCAAGGCATTTATGCCTATGTAATCTTGCTGACATTCACCTTCCCCAAAGTTAAAGTTGATAGGATGACCTTGGAGAAGGATTCGATTTGCAGATGTATGAAGCAATATATTGTATTTCCAATCACATTTATTGTGCAACTATCCCACCTATGGGATCGTATCATGGAGGGACTAAAGTCAAGTTTGTTAATTAAAAAAAAGTGAGTCTTTTTCTTTTGAAAAGATAATCTTCCACTTGCCAACAAAGAAATGATATTTTATAAAGGCTATTAGTTTATAAGCCTGTAATACCCTGAGTTTCCTCTTTTTGACAACCCATACATTTTCCAGAATGTTAAATATACATCTACAAGTCTCTCATATATAATTTTGATAAAACTTATATTGCTTATCCCCTTCTCTCTCTGTGACCAAATTTATCTTCAAGTTGTTATTGTTCTAGCATTGCATCAATGATAGAAAACCCATTTTAATTAAGAAATCTTAATATGAACCATTATTGAAGTTTCAATATAAGTCTACATGGATCTTACAAGAATTCTTGGTTATCAAATTTCATGAAACATCAAAAGTAATGCACTTCAGTGATATCCATATTACTAATTTAACCATTAACATACCCATTAACTATCTATTATGACGGATTGAACACATAACTAGAAAACATTGCAACTGAACCTATTCTTAAGACAATTGAGAAGATTAAAAAAATATCACGATGATAATGGTTTTGATCATTCTTAAAGGAGTATCAAGGTACACAGTTCTTCCTTCAAATTACTCTCATCACAGTATCAAGCATAAACTAGGTTGAGGAAAAGACATAATCACTCACATATGAGAAGACCATGTGTTACATAGATTTATCAACTTCTCTTCTTAGGGACATCATGCTCGTACAAGAATGTGAATATGGTTATTCTTATTTTATTATTATTTTTTTTCTATTATTTATGTTCTTAACAATCATCATACAACAAAAGTGTATGTTCCTTATTTTAGAATACAAGTGGTGCAGATTTTCTTAATCAAATTTGATTGTGTCAACTATGAAACTTTACAATGAGAGAATTAACTTTGTGCTTACAATGTAGTATTTCCATTTCCTCTTAATACCTATAACATCAAATTGATAAACTTTAACAAATCCAATTGCTTTCATTACATAATTGAAAAACTTGCAAATTTTATAATTCAAGACATCATCTATCATCCAATTTTCTCACTTACATAACCCAAATTTGAAATCACAAGAAGATATTGCAAGGTAGATTTCATAATCTCTTTTTTTTCTTTCTTCTCTATTATGCATCCTGGTTCAAGGCTCCATCGGGAAAGAACCAGTAAGAAAACCCGATGTCGTTGCCAATTTTCACAATATAAATTTACATATGATTACGTAAAATTTACAATTCAATGATAATCTCATCAAGCTTCTTCACAAGAATTTCTTCTTTTAACTTCAAATCTTTATGGAAACACAAGGAGAACAAGGTTGACCCAAGGTAATTCAACACAACACAAAGACACATTTCAACACACACCCATCCCGGTTTAACACAATAGATCCATCCATAGGACCTTATTAGGGGGGGAGGTGGATTTTCCAAATGGGAGATGTCAATCACCATACCTTAACATAGCCCTTTCGGGGCTAAAATCTCAGGAACTTTCTTTGTTCCACAAATGCCCTTTCGGGGCCAATCCAACAAGGATTTTCTCTCCTTTCCATACTCAAGATTTCACAATATCAACAAGGTATGTGATGACCGGTAGGGGCCCATACACCCTACCCTCTTTCCCTCCTCTCACCATGAAAGGAGACTCTACACCATTGAGGTCCAACTAAAGCCCTTCCCCATATGGCCACTTCTTCCCTATCCAAGGGTGAGTAATGCCAAATACACCCTACGAAAACCCCTCAATACAATACATCAAGAAAAAAAAACAAGGAAGCATCCAAGAACAACACAAAAATAAAACCCTCCAAATCAACCCAACATACAAGAAAGCAACAAATAACAATACAACACTCTATATGCAAAAACAAGCATGATCAAACATGGAGAAAACAAAATACAAAGCCAAGAATCCTACCTTCAACAATGAGTGATGGTAACAATGGAGTTTTGAGAAGAGCTTCCTTTTCCTCCTTTCATCTCCAACTATCTTCCAAGCTTTCTCTAAAAATAGAGATTGGGTGATCCCCCTCCACTAGACCAAGTAGGGCCTCTAAATAGGCCTCTAACATAACCACCCAAAAGGAGCAATAACTATCCCCACCCACTAGAAACTCTAGAAACTCCTAACTCAACCTACACTATGGTTAAACCCTAAGTGGAGATGAGGTGAGGTAACTCAAGATAACCATGATCAATTTTCGCACAAAGGCAAAAAGGGACTTTTTGAGTGACCTCAAAAGTCAACAAAAGGGGCTTAGGGGTTGGAAAAGACCCCTAACCCATACCCATACCCCTTGGGTATAATTATTTCATGATTTAAAGCCTTAGGAATAGGTTTAGAGCCAAACAAAGCTAGGAATTAAATTAAGACGAACTAACAATTCTAACAATGCAGATTAAGCACCAATCTGGATTAGAGATGACTAAACTCGATTAACAATCAAATTAGCAACTGACACTAACTTAAACCAACTAAGGTCCCTGGGTTACACAGCTAATCCTAACTAGCACGCTAAGGAGCACAAATAATTCACGAGTGTCAAGCGACACTAAAAGAACATAGTTATGAACATTAACATTTACTGAACACAAAGAGATACATACATACATCTCATAGTACAATACTTGAATTATGAACAACAAAGTTTCCAAAATTAGCACATAGAGATCAGTTATGTTCCTCCGTCAGTTTTCTCGGCTAAAATATCTGCACACTCATTGTACACATCAGTAGTCCCAAAAATCACATGTACATTTATACGTATTAGAAATTCACATAAATTGAAACACTCATCAATTAGGGTTTCTTCATCTTGCTAGATTCTTAACCATTTAAAAAAATTCTTAAATCAAGGTATCAATCCTACATTTACTGATTCATCGACATACATATACATAAAACATTAAAAGACAGACATCAAATATCTGAAAATACATCACACAACATGAAACAATATGATATGTGCAAGTATCTGATAATGTCTCGACATCTCGAATTGTGAGTAACAAAAAAATAAAGTAACACTAAGGCTACGAAGGGTCGGGGCGAGGCCTCACAGATGCAGCTCTTAAAATTATACTTGAGGTCCAAAAATACTCTGTGGACAAATACACTATTAGTGTATAACTCATTGATATTAGTGTCAAAAAGGGGGACTAAGAGCAAGAATGGGAGAGTAAGAGCAAGTGGGGGAGCAAACAAGGAGGAGAGAAAGAGTATTATTTGAGGAAGATCTACTTAGTAGGAAAAAGCTTTTGATACAAAGTATAGTATAGAATAGAATAGATCAAACAACTCAAGGGGAGTTATAAGATTTTGAGGTATAAGTCATGTTGCAAAATTTTTATATTTTGAAATTTTGTATAGAAGCCAAATAGTCATTTATGTTATGCTCGTAAGAGTAAGAGTGTTAATCTATGACCAAGTGTTTTTGACACTCATGTTAAAGGGAGAGATTATTAATCTCATATTGGTTTTTTTCAAATGAGTTTCTAGACACTTAAGTCACTTACTTAGTTCACGTCAAACAAGTAACATATGTCAAGCACAACATATAAGTTATAGCATGCTGAGTAAATAGAGAGTGACGAGTCACTCATATGCCCAGTCACTCATGTGTCGATTAGACAGTATGTGTTGAGTGATTTAGGAGTCGAGCAAGCAATGCATGTTGAGTCATTCAGATGCTGAGTGACAGCATTGAAGTTAGAGTTAGTGCCAAGCACCAAGGATTTCAAATGTCGAGTAACATAGTTTTGTCATAGTTGTTTTTACTAGCACAAACTATTATGTAAACTATTTTTGGGCCAACTTAAGGATTGAATTATGATATTTTAGTGATAAGTATGAATCTTAAGTGGAAATCCCTATGTATTACATGTATCCAATTAGTAAAGGGAATTTTTAAGAAAAACTATGGATGAATCTCAACTGTTGATTCATACCTAACCCTAAGTCACCCAAGCCTTCTTAAGGAAGACAAACCCTAAACTTCTAATGTATGGAAAGGGAATGAATGAATGATCAAGAAGATTTTTGCATGCACAAAATAGGACATTCATGGTGACCAAGGAATTATGATCTGAATTGCATTGCAAAATCAATTAAAGGAGAACAGAGGAAGGAAAGAGTGCATAGCAGAAAGACATCTGATCAAGAAGGATGAAGTACACAATAGTATAGAGGTGATCCGTCATCAAGCAATAGAGTGCTAATTGCAGGATCATTGCTGAGACATTCTAATAGGTGAATTAGTTAAATATCTTAACAAAGTAGTCCTAATAAGCTATATTGAAATCCTCTAACAACGTGCTTACCTAATTGTGAGTTGAAGTCCTTTAACAAGGCATACTTCTAACAGGGTGTTGAAATCCTTTAATAAGGTGAGACTTAACAATCTTTGTAAGCCTATAATAGCATAAATCATGTTTCATGATCAAACATTGTAACCTTCATTGTATACACTTTATTACTGTAGTAGTGAAGATTTGTGGGTGTCATCCCCACCCCAGTTTTACCTTCTTGTTGGAGGGTTTTTGGGTAATCATATCTAGTGTCATGTATGTGTGAATGCTTATTTCTTTACAGACTTTAGATGTATATGCTTTACATGGTATTTTACTTTACTTATTGAATATGTGAGATAGATGTGTGGTGAATTTTTTATGAGTTAAAGTTTCAAGCAATGATTTTACCCCCTGCACCCCTCTCAGAGTTTCCCTTTCCTATTGTAAGTCAAACTGCAAATCTTGTTGGCATGTGTTATTTTTTGTGAATTCATCTTCACGAATGATAATGGAGCTCATTGATGCAAGAGCATCCAGAGGTATAAGGGCAATCCTGTGTCACCCAAAAAAATATACTTAGACTTAGTTTCTGTTTCATGTGTTTTCATTTTTGGATACCATTTGGGTCAAATAAAGGTTCCAACTCTCACAGTTCCACTATCAGTGTGTTTGAAAACCTCAAAAAAATAGGAGCGTGTAATTGGGCCATCATTTTGGTAAACTAGAAGGTGTGAATTGGCCAGATGAATGTAATCATGATTTAGAGCATTCTAGAAAAAGAATCAAGTCAATAGGCCCCACGGTTTGAAAGTTATTGCAGTTTTTTGGGTTTTGGAGACCTCATAAGAATGCTTTAAAATCAGGTTAGGGGCATTAAATAACCTCAAAAAGGGTCAAAAAATGGGGGCCAAGTGAAGCTGGTCCATAGGGCTATAGAGCACTTCAAGAGCTTTCCAGAAATGTAAACGGTTCGTCAATCGGAGCTACGATTCAAAAGTTATGCCTCGCGAAAGTTTGGTTACCATTTTTGGATTCTTCTAGATTTGCGTCGACTTCTACAGTAACTTCCAGAACCTTCTATTTGGTCGGTGGGTGCCTACTAGCACTTTCTAGAATGTACTCCTAGTCCTTAATCCTTCGAGGTCTATTTAAGGAGATTTCTAGCATTGTAAAAGGCAGTTTGGAGTGGAGTTTGAGAGGAGGAACTGAAAGGAGAAAGTATCTCTAGATTTATGCTATTGTAAGCCTTAGGGCATGTTTTGAAGTCTATTTTCTCTGTACTCTTTGTACTAGCTTATTTTCTCATTTAATATAATTTCTCCTTTTCTATTGTGTCCATTCTGTTCTTGGGTTATGTTCCCATCAAGTGGTATTAGAGTTGGTTTTCGTGAGTGTGTAGGCAGAGCGCCAACTGTGAGGCAGTTTGCACCAGGACTGTGTGGTTGTGGGTTCGAGTTAGAGATACCTCCACGAAGAGAGCGTGGTGGAAGGGCCAGACCTATTAATCCTAAAGAGGTTAGAGCCCTCCAAAGGCAGGTACAAGCATTGCAAGAGGAGCTCCGTAGAGGAGCAAATGTTGTCGTTGGTGACGACAGTGAGGATGAAAATGAAGAAGAAGTTATGGGACCAGAAGGGGAATTTGACGGGGAAGTTCTGAATCATGCAGAGGAAAGGCTTTTTAGGGCCATTACTAAGTTTAGGAAAAGACCTACAATTGAAGTAGGTGTATTTTCAAGAAATCTAAAACCAGATGAGTTGATCGATTGGATCAAAGAACTGGAAGAATACTTTGAGTATGAGGATATTAGGGACCCAGATAGGGTTAAGTTTTCAAAGGCCAAACTGAAAGGCCATGCCAAAATCTGGTGGCAAGAGGTCCAATTGGAAAGAAACAGAAGAGGAAAGGAGAAGATCACAAGATGGGATCGCATGGTGGACATATTGAAGAAGCAGTTCATTCCTGTGGACTATGAGCTTGATTTGTTTAAGAAGATGCATGGGTTAAAGCAAGCAGGAAGATCAGTCCAAGAATATACAGAGGAATTTTACCGACTCTTGATTAGAGCAGGACATGCAAAATAAAATAAGGAGAAGGTTTCTCGTTATATCAGTGGGTTGCGACCTAGCATCCAGGAGGAATTAAGTCTGGTAAGAATGACCAGCGTTGAAGAGGCATACCATTTTGCCCTACGAGTTGAAGAGAAGCTGAATAAAAGGTTTGAAGGAAGACAAAGAGGGCGCGGTCAAGGAGGAAGCGGAAGCGGTAGATCATCTAGAGGCCGCAATGAAACCTAAAAGAAAAATGAAGATGTGGGTACTAGCAGGAACCAGAGGAATGAGGGTTTCAACTACTCCCATGATCAAGACTTTGGAAATCAGAGAGGAAGAGGTAGAGGATGTGGATAAGGAAGAGGAGGCTTCCATGGTACCTATTTCCATTGCAATGAAGAAGGTCATCGTGCCTTTGAATGCCCTCAACGACAAGGAAGGACAGATAAGAGAGCTGAGGGCCAAGCTAGGGTTGCTCATGTGGATGAAGATGCACAATCATCACATTCAAAGGATGCAGAAAGAGGAGAGACCTTGGTAAATGAAAGAGTCCTACTAAGTGGTGAGATTGAACTAGGACAACGGAGGAGTTTGTTCCGTACCATATGCAAGTGTGAGGATAAATGTTGTGACGTAATCATTAATGGTGGTAGCACTGATAACTTGGTATCAGAACAGACGGTCTCTAAGCTGAAGCTCAAGAGGGAGAAACATCCCCAACCCTATCGGATTATTTGGGTAAAAAATGATCATAAGGTCCTGGTAAGTGAACAATGTTTAGTGAAATTCAAAATTGAGAGTTACCATGATGAAGTTCTCTATGATGTTATTTCAATGGATGTTTGCCATCTATTGTTGGGTAGACCATGGCAGTTTGACAGACATGCAGTACATGATGGACATGCAAACACATACTCTCTGACAAAGGATGGAGTTCGCCACAAATTGAAGCCCATGAAAAAGGAAGGTGAAAAGGTATGTAGCAGTGCTAGGATTTGTCTTGTTGATGAAAGGAAGTTTTTAGATAGCATGAAACATCAGCATATGTGCTATGCTTTGATTCCTAGGAAAGATAAAGAAGCTAGTAGTGAAATGCAACTTGAAGTTTTAGATTTACTAGGGGAGTTTGGAGATATTATCTCTGATAATGTTCCAGATGGATTGCCACCAGTAAGGCAAATCAGTCATCAGATAGATCTGATTCCAGGAGCTAGTTTGCCTAACAAGGCTGCTCATAGGATGACTCCTACTGAAACAGAGGAGCTAAATAGACAGGTTCAGAAGCTGTCGAGGAAGGGCTTGATTCGAGAGAGCCTCAGTCCATGTGAATTACTTGCAGTACTCGCACCAAAGAAGGATGGAGAGTGGAGGATGTGTACAGATTCTTGAGCTATAAATAAGATAACCATCAAGTACCGGTTTCCTTTGCCAAGGATGGATGATCTTATGGACTGCTTGAGTGGAGCTCAGTACTTCACAAAGATTGATCTGAAGAGTGGTTATCACCAGATACGGATTCGAGATGGAGACGAGTAGAAAATAGCCTTCAAGACCAAGGAGAATCTTTATGAGTAGTTAGTCATGCCCTTTGGATTGACAAATGCCCCAAGCACCTTCATGTGGCTCATGAATGAGGTACTTAAGAAGTTCTTGGGAGAATTTTTTATTGTCTATTTGGATGATATTTTAAGTTTCAGCAAGACTTTGGAAGAACATTTATTGCATATTCGTAGTGTACTTGAAAGGCTAAGGGAAGAGAAACTGTTAATTAATCTGAAGAAGTGTATCTTTGCAAAAAGGGAGTTAGTCTATTTGGGGTTTGTTATATCACCTGAAGGTCTCAAAATGGATCTAGAGAAGGTAAAAGCCATCTTAGAATGGCCTACTCCAAGGTCTGCTACTGAGGTAAGATCATTTCATGGTCTGGTTAGTTTTTATAGGAAGTTTATTAAGAATTTCAGTGGCATATGTGCACCCCTAACTGATACAATAAGAGGGGATAGAAAAGAGTTCAAATGGATTGCAGCAGCTGCGAGAAGTTTTGAATTACTGAAGAAGAAGGTGACAGAACAGCCTGTGTTGGCACTTCCAAATTTTAGAAAGGTTTTCCAGGTAGATTGTGATGCCAGTGGCAGTGCTATTGGGAATGTATTAAGCCAAGAAGGTAAGCCTATTGCATATTTTTGTGAAAAATTGAATGATGCAAAGAAGAAGTATTTTGTTTATGATCAAGAGTTCTATGCAATAGTTCAGGCCTTAAAGAAATGGAGGCATTATTTATTGCCAAAGGAATTTGTTTTGTATACTGATCATCAGGCATTACAGTACCTAAATAGCCAAGGTAAATTGAATTAGAGGCATCTGAAATGGGTAGAGTTCTTGCAGAGTTATACATTTGTGTTGAAGCATAGAAGTGAAAAATCTAACAGGGTTGCAGATGCACTAAGTAGGAGACAGTTGTTGCTTACAGTAATGCAAGTTGAAGTATTTGGGTTTGATGAACTCAAGAATTTGTACCCCGAGGATCTTAATTTTGTTGAAGCATGGAAAGCTTGTAAACAACCTGTTGCTATAGATAGAACCAAGTGGTTAGACTATTTGATTTAGGATGGCATGTTGTTCAAAGGTAGTCTATTGTGCATTCCAAGGAGTTCCATGAGGGAAAATCTGATTAAGGAGAAACACAATAGAGGGATGGCAGGACATTTTGGTCGAGATAAGACCATTTCCATTCTTAGAGAACATTATTTTTGGCCTCAAATTTCACAGGATGTGAAGAAGTTTGTACAGAGTTGCCAGGTTTGTCAAGTTGCCAAGGGGTTTAGTCACAATACTGGCCTATATCAGCCATTGCCTGTTCCATCGAGGCCATGGGAGGACATAAGTATGGATTTTGTTCTTGGATTGCCAAGGACACAAAGGGGTAATGACTCAGTATTCGTGGTGGTTGATAGGTTCTCCAAAATGGCACATTTCATTCCATGCCACAAAACTCATGATGTTGTCCATATTGCAGACTTATTTTTCAAAGAGGTGGTAAGACTACACGGTCTTCCAAGGAGTATAGTTTCTAATAGAGATACTAAATTTGTGGGGTATTTCTGGAGGACATTGTGGAAAAAGTTAAGAACTGACTTGAAATTCAGTTCCACGCACACCCACAAACTGATGGCCAAACAGAAGTGGTAAACAGAAGTCTGGGCAATTTGCTGAGATGTTTAGTTGAGGATAAGCCCAAGGGATGGGATTTGATTCTACCACAAGCAGAGTTTGCTTACAATAACTCTATAAATAGGAGTACTGGAAAATCACCATTCCAAATTGTATATGGGAATAGCCCAAGGACTGCACCAAAATTGAGGAAGATAGAGCAAGGGGAGAGGACCAGTGCTAAAGCGAAAGAATTTGCTAAACATATCAAGCGTCTACATGAGGAGGTTCAGGCACACATTACCAAGATGAATCAAGAGTATAAAGCTAGGGCTGATCAAAGGAGAAGACATAAGGAATTCCAAGTAGGGGATCTAGTCATGGTGCACTTACAAAAAGAAAGATTTCCAGCCGGTACTTACAACAAGCTAAAAATGAAGAAATTTGACCCCTGCAAAATTTTGAAGAAACATGACTAAGGAAATGCATATGAAGTGGAGCTGCCAGATGGTATTCACATTTCTCCCATTTTCAACATTGCAGATTTAACAGAGTATCATGATGATGGTGCAAATGAGGAGCTGGTGTTAGAGCCATGTCCAATTCCTTCTTCTAAGAAGGAGGAGATAGAAGACATTCTAGATCATCGTGTGGGTAGGAGTACTAGAAGAGTATTTGGTCAAGTGGAAAGGATGACCAATCGAGGACTCAACTTGGATTTCAGCAGCTGAGGTTTCCCATTTGGGATTTCCTCTACCATTCATAAAGTGACAGGGTCACTTTTCAATCTACCCTAGGTGTCTGATGCAGGAGCATCCAAAGGTATAAGGGCAATCCTGTGTCGCCCAAAAAAATATACTTAGACTTAGTTTCTGTTTCATGTGTTTCCATTTTTGGATACCCATTTGGGTCAAATAAAGGTTCCAACTCTCACAGTTCCACTATCAGTGTGTTTGAAAATCCCAAAAAAATAGGAGCATGTAATTGGGCCATCATTTTGGTAAACTAGAAGGTGTGAATTGGCCAAATGAATGTAATCATGATTTAGAGCATTCCAAAAAAAGAATCAAGTCAATAGGCCCCACGGTTTGAAAGTTATTGCAATTTTTGGGTTTTGGAGACCTCCTAAGAATGCTTTAAAGTAAGGTTAGGGGCATTAAATGATCTCGAAAAGGGTCAAAAAATGGGGGACGAGCGAAGCTGGTCCATAGGGCTATAGAGCGCTTCGAGAGCTTTTTGAAAATGTAAACGGTTCGTCAATCGGAGCTACGATTCAAAAGTTATGCCTCCCAGAAGTTCGGTTACCATTTCTGGATTCTTCTAGATTTGCGTCGACTTCTACAGCAGCTTTCGGAACCTTCTATTTGGTCGGTGGGTTCCTACTAGCACTTTCTAGAATGTACTCCTAGTCCTTAATCCTCCGGGGTCTATTTAAGGAGATTTCTAGCATTGTAAAAGGCAGTTCGAAGTGGAGTTTGAGAGGAGGTACTGAAAGGAGAAATTATCTCTAGATTTATGCTATTGTAAGCCTTAGGGCATGTTTTGAAGTCTATTTTCTCTGTACTCTTTGTACTAGCTTATTTTCTCATTTAATATAATTTCCCCTTTTCTGTTGTGTCCATTCTGTTCTTGGGTTGTGTTCCCATCACTCATGCTTTTATTGTGTTGTTATAATTGTTTGATCTTTTATTTTTATTTTTTTCCTTATATTAACGAATTTCATTATTGTGACGAAGTGGAGAAAGGATCATTGTTGTTTTTACATTGTATTTTGGCTCATGTAAGCACACTTTTCATGCCTTCATGATTTGATGAAACATGAAACATCTTTGAGTTTTTAATGGAACTTCCCTTTGATGATTGCATTAGTGGAGTGAAGGAAGTGTTGCTCCTAAACTTATTAGTTTCTAACCAGATCCTTTTGATAATTTAATTCGTAGTCATGTTGTTACTTTGGCTTATTCCGTTAGGGATTTCCCTTTCAGTAATTTTCTTTAATTTCTCTTTTCTCCATCCTCATTACAAAAAATTTATTGGTTTTGTAGTTACATTTCAGAAAAATTATGTAGAATGACAGATACCAGAAAAGGCCTCCTGAACATTCACATTTATCTTCAACTAAGTTATGCAGCAGGTTGAAAAAAAACCATCCAAAACCTTAGAGTTCATCATTGATAAACTTTTCAAGTGAGAGATTCAAAAGAATTTTTTTCATTAGCATCTTACAAAATGATAGCTCATTAGACACTACAAAATTTGGGGTCAAATTGTGATAGCAATTCGCTATGGCAGTGTGATTTATTTGTGATTTTTATATTTACTTTTGTAAGTATCCCAGAATCGATGTTAGCATTGTAATTGTGAGATTCGCATGATTATAAACAAAAGAAAAAGAAATTATCACATTAAGCATTCCCCATTTGATCAATTGTAGAGAGTTGCACGCGAAAGAATGTGGAGAGCTATGAACTAAGTGTAGAGATCAAGTGTGAAAGCATGTGGATCTAGGGTTTCATTTCTGTGTCATTCCCTTGCTCTAAATTTTATTTCCATGTTGTCCACTTTCTCTACGATTTTGTTGTCGTGTTGTGCCCTTATGATCTTCATGCCCTTGTGATCTTCATTCCCTTGATCTACATTCTCCCCACTTAAAAGATTGAGGAGTGGAAGAGGAGTAAGTTTTTCGTTCCCCATTTCTTCTATTTTTGTTACTACAAATGTAAATGAGCTAGTAGGTGAAATGAAAGACTTCCAAATCACATGTAAACCAAGCCTCTGTGGATGAATCTTGTTGGTATGGATTTTGAAATCAACCTTTTTTGATGATTTTGCACTAAACAATTGTGGTATTTAATAGATTTGTCAATTTGAGTACATATACACATAGTCTTAGTTTGAGTCAAAAACTTCATTTTTAGTCTACCATGCTTAGTTTGGTTCGTCAAATCAAGTAATTTAGTGTTGTACTTAGTATTTGGTTTAAGGTATTGCCCTTACTGTATGGTTAAAATTGAATAAAGGCTGGTGAGTGTAAATCCTTGATGTGATCTCTTTTAGTGGGACTTTATAGTAGCCATATACCCTTATTGGTCTTTGTTAGGCATATAAATGTCACCAGAGGCCTATGATCCATATTATTTAACTAGGAGGCATGACTTTGACTACTATAAAAATTGGTTTGCAATTTAATTTTTATTCATTTGTAGGCCTGGCATATTATCATTAGAATATGTTTACAATTCATGTTAGCATAATTACTATTGTCACAAATCAATATAGACATACACATACAAAGTATTAAAAATTTATCAAAACATTCATAAGGAGGTCTAGAGAGAGAGAGAGAGAGAGAGAGAGAGAGAGAGTAGGTAGTTACAATGAATGTAGCAACAGAGCTACCATAATCTAAATGAATCATAGTCTCTCTACACAAAAGATTGAGGAGTGGAAGAGGAGTAAGTTTATCTCCGACGGTCCGATTGAATTGAATGGTTTGATCAACGTCTTTACAGATCCTGGCCTCTTGATTCTCTTCTCTTTATGTATGCATGTAGCCTCAAATCAGAGAACTCTTCAAATATAGAAAAATAAGAAATTATCACGAGGATAGTCACGCAGTACTTGCCCAAAGATATTCCTCCCTCTCATGGAATCACCCAATTCTCAAGTATGATTGAATGGAAAACTATATAGAAATATTTTGTGTACCCCTTGACATTTGATGTCTATCCTTTTACAAGTAGTCTTGCTGGCTACATATATTCATTTACTATATCCTCTAACCCTGAGCCACATGTAGGGCCCATTTGCCGTTGCACCAAAAGCCATGACTGTTAGTGAACATGGAACACCACATAATTAACCACCTGTGGGTAGGGGAGCGTGTCGCATCACCCAACAGTCTCCCCCTCGACGCGCATACCAGGCACTTACGCGGGTCGGGAAGGCACCGGGAAGATTTGAACCCATGACCAGGCCAAAACTAGGCTCTGATACCAATTGTGGGGCCCATTTACCGTTGCACCAAAAGCCATGATTGTTAGTGAACATGGAACACCACATAATTAACCACCTGTGGGTAGGGGAGCGTGTCGCATCACCCAACACCACATGCCCTCTACCCCTTCTCTTGGCTCAAATTAAATTCCACCTATTATTTTCTACCCATTTTCTCAACATCTTGTACAATATTTTTCCAAACAAGTAGAATATAAATCATTTTGATCGACAACTATCCTAAAATTTTACTTTATTGATTTGAAAAAAAAATAGAATTTTCAACACCAATTGAATCGTTGATACCCAATATTGAAAATTATCTAATCAATCATTACAAATAAAATTCTAGTCAGCCTTTACTAATAAAATTCTTGAATCAATTTTCTAAAATAAACTTATGTTCCCATACATCATATAGTATGTTCACACACTGAGAATTTTTTTTTTTCTCCAAAGTTTTCATGGAGAAATTAAATTACAAGGGATGAGAATTATATATTAATTGTTGTATATTTAATTCTTAGAAAAATGGATTTATCATTGATGTTAAAGTATATTTAAAAGGTTGTGGCTATGATTCAAGGACCTATTATGGTACCAAATTTATGAATTGAAGTAGCTTAACTTTGTAGTGAAATTGATTTAAAAGCAAACAAAAAGATGTCTAATGAAAGCCAAGGTTCAAGCCATACCAAGCTAGTTCCCCCACAATTACAGACTCATATGTACCCACTATACTTCCATATTTTGCATACATGTCTATGAGGACATTGTTGACTACTATATAGGCACCAAATTCACTTCTTAGTATGTGATCATGCAACTCCTTGCCCTGATGTAGAACCACTAAGCTAGTGCAAGTAGGAAGTAGGATACCAATAGTCACATAATTGGTTTTAGGGCCAAGATAGTGCATTTCATGAAATAGTTTCCTCATTCTTAACATAAACTGCAACCGTGGTATTCCCAGTGACAACACTTTGTTTGGGGATTTTGTGAAACACCTAGTGTGCTAACTCTAAAACCTAACACTTTGCCTACATGAGAAACTAGAATTATGTAGCACTAGTCAAGCTATGTAAAAAACCTCCTCTCCATAAATAGATTACTTCTACAGTGTATGAAAATATGAACTACTCTCAAACTAATAACATATGTAATCATTTTCTCCAACAGTGACAGAAAGTAATTTTCTATGGCATCCTTTCATTATTGCCTACTAATACTACTATCATATTTTCCTTGTATTTGTCAACAGAAAGAATGACAAATGTGGAAATATAGACAATTCATGTAGAATCTTCACCAAATGCCTAAGAGAGCTATCTCCATGTAGACTATTACTTGGCCGTGGGCATGCCAACTACGTACCCTTGTAAGGCTCTAATTATTTCCAACAAATTTTTATGTTGCCTATTATATGTATTCGCATAGTCTCCTGCATTGGGAATTGTGATGTTGTATACATCCAATGAGAGATGACCATTACAAACAACTAACATTTAAATTGTCCAATTTTGAGGAGACCATCCCTCTATACGTTGTCATTAACAATAGGTAGATTGAAAATTATTTGTATCATGAAAAGTCATTAATAATAGACAGATTGACAATTACTTGTAACATGAAAGTGTATGTCAAGTTAGTCTCCATGTAAGACATTTTTGGCATAATTTTTCATATTTGTATAATTTATTGTTCAGATTTCTAGATGACTCCATGAATGGATTGAATGTAATTTCTATGGTACTTTTTAACATTTGTTTAGCTTCTAAGAGGGACTAGTAGTTTATATGTATCATTATGGTAGGCTGATTTAAAGAAGAGCAATTGAGTATTTAAGGAAGATAGAGAGGTTCACATGACTGAAAGAAATGAACTAATAAGAATAGAGAATGGGATCATGGTGATGAAAATAAAACTAAATATGCTAATGTTAATAGATACTTGTTGTTCATATTAAAAAAATGAATTCCATTGCAAAAACTTTTGAGGAGATTGCACTAAGTCAACAATGCCAAGACAAGGATAGGCACCAATGTGAGAGAGATTTGGGTGGTCATGTTGAGCATGCTGAAACTAATTATTATTATTATTTCTATACTTAACCTTTATGAATGTATAACAAACTAGATTTTTAATATTGAAATATATTTTATTATTTAATTCATAAATTTCATTTTCCATCCCTTTCATACTTGGTTGAAATATATTAATTCACTAAAGTTTTTCCTATATATTCTTACTCTTAGTCAAATCAATCTAATCATATAAATTTTCTTATTGAAAAAATTAATGCCTTTTTAGACAAGACATTGATGCTTAGTAGATGTGGAATGCATCTTACAAATCTCTGATGAGATCCTTATTAGTAAGGCAATAATTGTATTTGAAATCAAAAATATATTTGCTTGAAATTTCAATATACTAAACAAATTATGCTAAAATCCATATAATTTTAGAATATTGGGACATGCTATAAATTAGTCAAATATTTCCAATCTTAAAATGTCAATATTTTTTTTTAATTATAAAATTTATTGAAAGTTCAAGTAAAACATTAATTTTGTTGAACAATTGTAAACTCTTAGAAAGTGCATTTTTGTTTTCTATTAGCACTGACGGCTTCCCTTGAACAAAATCAAAATGAAGATTCATAAATGAAACACAAATTATGGCATTTCCTTTATTACACCCATATCTTCCCTTTATGTCCCTAAGCTAGACAATAATGTCTATTGGTTCTCATCAATAGCTAAGATAATTAGTCCTCTACCACTATAAAAACTTATCAATGGGTGACAGATAGTCCAAATAAGTAATCAATATGAAATGGGAGTTGTGTTGATGTTGTAGATGGAGATATAAATGGAGCATATTTATAACGGTGAGATGGGTCGATCATTACAATGAGAAATGTGATGAAGAGGGATGAAATGCAAAGGTGGGATGGTGAAAAGGAATATTGGTCAATTTGAACAAGGTGAGGTGAAATACATTTTCCCAAAATTGTTGAGTTTTCCAACCAACCACTTATGAGTTTAATCAATCACAATATTTAAGTCTATAACTTATGAGTTTTGAGTAGGTTCTAAAAGACTAACTTGTTCAATAATTCCATCATTTTCAAAACCATATGTCCAGATATAGACATTAAGTACAACCTGTCCAATACTTTTCCAGATATACACATCAATTACACCAATTTTTTCTTTCAAAACCATATGTGAAGATATAAAGATTAAGTATAATATGTCTAAATGTTTTACAGATATACACATTAAATACACCATTTTTTTTCTTTCAAAACCATATTTGCAAATATAAAGATTAAGAACACCATTTCCAATTTTTCTTCAAGGTTTTCTCTCTAATGTCAATGTGTATGTTGAAAGCATGTACAACCAATTTAATAAGAGTACAAGAATAAGTTATTCTCGTGAAGAAGGATCATGTCAGATAATACAAGGGAATTTGATCAAAATAGGGAGACAATCGCTAGATTATTGTTTAACTTTCAAAGAGAAGGTGATGATAAATGTTATTGTCCTTGCAAGAGTTGTAATGGCTTAAAGATAAGAAGAATCAAAATCAAAACAGCTAAGAGACATTGTAGGGAGAATGGTCAAATTGAAGAGGGGTTTGTTTATCATCTAGGTAAATTATTTGCTATATTGTTTTTGCAATTAATATACATGTAAACCATGGAAGGGGGGTTTGATTATCACATTGAAGGGAGGTTTTATTATCATCATTTTTATATAGGTTGATCTCCCCCAAGGTATTACATGATATGGACCACCACATCTCAGAGGAAAGTGGAGGTATGAGTATTGAAGGAGAAGATGTCATGCCCAAAATATGGGAGCAAAAATACACAGAATTTTTTTTAAGTTAATTAATCCACTATGTTAATACATGTTTGACTAAGACATATAAGACACATTAGGTTTTCTAAGGTTCCATAATTCATTTCGTGTGCCAGTCAAATATCCTAGATGAACCAAGTTTCATCATTTCAGAACGTTCGTCTAAATACCCTAATACTTTATTTCCTTTAAACTAGTTAAAATCATTAAATATTGATTATTAAAATTTTCATGACATACATTTCCTTCAATATTTATTTAATCTCTACAACAACTTCCATTCTTATGATCTGAGCAATTTGAGCTATTAATAACATAATAAAGTATTATAAACTATTGTACAAAGTAATATACTATTTGTAAGAATATGACATAACTAATATTTTATCATAAATAAATCTAAGACTTTTAAACATAATCCTATAACAACTCTTTAAATATAATCTCCCTCTTTTAATAGCAATACCATCCTTACCATTTAAAATACTAACCATATTACTACTAATAAAAAGAACATTCAATTACTAATTAAACCTATCTAAAATCTAATGCTATACACTTACTAACTTCTAATCATCTCCATTTTCAAATGATTAAATAATTAAAATTGAAATATCCCTTTTAAAGACAATACATAACTACAATTTAACAAAATTAATTTAAACCCAAACAATTAAATCAAAATATTAATCCTAAACTAACATTAAATATATCTAAACATTAACTAATTACTAATTACCCTAACTAACATCTAACTAATCTTAATTAGTTGATTGCTAAACCACATGGAGGTGTGAGTATTGAAGGAGAAGATCACGACCCCATGGAAGATGATGATCATGCACTAGAAAATACATTTGAAGATGATGGTATGAATGTATTAATCCATAACAAATCTAGTATCGATGTTGTTATAGTTGATGATGATGATTATTATTATTATTATGAGGATGACATTGAGGTCATCAATGATATACCTCTACTTGACAAGGAAAACACTACCCTTTATGAAGGATCCCAATCAACTCTTCTCTCTATTGTATTGTTGGTGGTGAATTTGAAGGTCATGAATGTTTTATCCAACATAACAATGTCATGTATGCTAAGGTTTTTCATATACATCATTATAATCTATAAAAGGTGAAATGTGTACCATTAAGATTGTTTATACTAATGGCTTATTTTTTTTGTTGTAGATTGATAGGTGACTTTTTGTTAGAACCTTCAAATATTCTCCCTCACTCATAGCAAAAATTATGTGCCACTATGAAACATATTGGAATGGAGTATCAAGTAATAGATGCTTGTCCTGAAGATCATGTAATTTATCTTAAAGAACACATATATGCAACAAAATTTCCTAAATGCCTTATGAGAAGATATCAAGATGATCAAGTGACAAAAAAGGTGTCTTGCAAATTTCTTCATTATATTCCCATTATTCCATGTCTTAAACAATTATTTGGGTGCAATAGCTTGGCATAATTTATGGAAAACCATGCACGCATTAGAAGTCAAGATGACATTATTCGAATGCCTATGGATGTGATGTAGGAGAATCCAGAGGTATAAGGGCAATCCTGTGTCACCCAAAAAAATGTACTTAGACTTAGTTTATGTTTCATGTGTTTTCATTTTTGGACACCCATTTGGGTCAAATAAAGGTCCCTGATATCTTCATACTCAAAGTATTCTTCCAGTTCATTAATCCAATCGATCAACTCATCTGGTTCCAGATTTCCTGAAAATACACCCACTTCAATTGTAGGTCTTTTCCCAAACTTAGTAATGGCCCTAAAAAGCCTTTCCTCTGCATGATTTAGAACTTCCCTGTCAAATTCCCCTTCTGGTCCCATTTCTTCTTCTTCATTGTCATCCTCACTGTCATCACCTGCGACAACATTTGCTCCTCTACGGAGCTCCTATTGCAATGCTTGTACCTGCCTTTGGATGGTTCTAACCTCCTCAGGATTGATAGCTTTGGCCCTTTCACCATGCTCTCTTCATGGAGGCATCTTCTAACTCAAACCCACAACCACACAATCCTGGTGCAAACTGCCTCATAGTCAGCACTCTGTCTACATACTCAGGAAAACCAACTCTGATACCACTTAATGGGGACATAACCCAAGAACCGAATGGACACAACAGAAAAGGGAAATTGTATTAAGTGAAAAATAAGCTAGTACATTCAGTACAAAGAAAATAAACTTCAAAACATGCCCTAAGGGCTTACAATAGCATAAATGTGGAGATAATTTCTCCTTTCAGTACCTCCTCTCAAACTCCACTCCGAACTGCCTTCTATAATGCCAAGAATCTCCTTAAATAGACCCCGGAGGGTTAAGGACTAGGAGTACATTCTAGAAAGTGCTAGTAGGCATCCACCGACCAAATAGAAGGTTCCAGAAGCTGCGTTAGAAGTCGGCGCAAATCTAGAAGAATCCAAAAACGATAATCGAACTTTCGGGAGGCATTACTTTTGAACCGTAGCTTCGATTGACGAACCGTTTACATTTTCGAAAAGCTCTCGAAGCGCTCTATAGCCCTATGGACCAGCTTCGCTCGTCCCCCATTTTTTGGCCCTTTTGAGGTCATTTAATTTCCCTAACCTGACTTTGAAGCATTCTTAGGAGGTCTCCAGAACCCGAAAAATTGCAATATCTTTCAAACCGTGGGGCCTTTTGACCTGATTCTTTTTTTGGAATCCTCTAAATCACAATTACATTCATCTGGCCAATTCACACCTTCTAGTTTACCAAAATGATGGCCCAATTACATACTCCTATTTTTTCGGGATTTACTAGCACACTGATAGTGAAACTGTGAGAGTTGGAACCTTTATTTGACCCAAATGGGTGTCGAAAAATGAAAACACATGAAACAGAAACTAAGTCTAAGTACATTTTTTTGGGTGACACAGGATTGCCCTCATACCTCTGGATGCTCCTGCATCAGGATGCTTCAGCATTTATGGACATAGAGGAAAAATGGGCATGCTTTAAAGAAGAACCTAAAAATCTTAGGCTTTCTCTAGCAACTGACAATGTCCATCCATTTGGAGAGATGAGATTTGCTTACTCAATGTGACCTATTTTTGTTATCAAAAATAACCTTCCTCCACGACTGTCAATAAAGAGGGAGCACATTATGTTGGCAATGATTGTTCTAGGTATTTTATTTTTTTATTGCTATCTACATATAATTATAAGTCTTGAAGTGAAACGAACACAATAATTATATGATGTTGTTGTTCATTCAACTAGGTAAGTACCAACTAAAAGATATGAATGTATATATTGTACCTCTTATCAAAGAGTTGTTGGTGTTATGGAATGATTTCACTATGTATGATATCTTTAGACCAATTGGACAAAACCAATTTCAATTCCATGCAATGGTTGTGTGGACAATTCATGATGCCCCAGGGTTGGCACATTTATGTGGTATGTTATTCTAAAATCTAGTTGTACACAATAATACTAATTCTAAAAATTAACATATTTAATATTCTAAAATCTTTTTCTTTTACCCCATCTTATCTATGATACTCTCCATCCATCCAGATATGAAAGGCTTGATAATTTCAATAGAGGAACAAAGAGTTTGAGAATAGTTAACCTTGGCGAATGTAAAGGAAGCCTTGTTTTGAAGCTCAAATTTGTGCCAAAGTTGAAGCTAAATTTTTATAAGCATGTGAAATCCATGCTTTCAAGAGTGATAAGTTCATATATGAATATGATGGTTAATATTTCCCAATATAATGGAATAATTCCAAATATATTGAGATTTTTCTTTTTAAATGGAGTGATACTCAAAGAGCTTTAGAAAACCCATAGTAGACTAAATTTCAATCTTTGAATTGCATTAGTTGTACATGTAAATGCAGTCATGAGGATCAGAATTATTAGCGTTATTGTGATGCATTAATTATTTAGATGAGTTTCAAATTTTTCATTTATTCTTTTCATGATGTTCGTTAGGAATATAAATTGGAAAACACAACTTATATATATTCATAGGCATTCAATAGACTGAATCATTCAATGCATTTCATAGCTCTCTAAATCAATTCACACTGTCTTTTGAATTTCTATCTTGTTGTCAACATATCCAAATTTTAAAATGTGGGGTCTTTTCATATTTGACATTTTAATATGAGAAAAAAAGTAGATTATACGGATGTTGCATCTCTAATGAATTATAATAAGTATACATGTAATCAACTCTTGGACCAAATAGCCATGCCAAAGTCATTTCATTTGGATTTTGTTTTAGTTAAAATGGTATTTGTGCATATTCTCGAGATGTAAACCAAAAAAGCAATATTTTTAGATATTTCAAACCCAATTATGTCTCTGAAGATTTTCAAACATTCATGGATCAGTTCTCTATGATACACACATTAGACAACATATTAAGTGTACAAAATATTGTTTATCACTTTTAATCTAAGAGTTGATACTTGGTGTGTACATGATTTCAACCAATCTAAAATATGTAGACTCAATATTTGTGTAAAACTATTTGATATAAAGAAACTATATATATTATGAGTTCTAGAAATCTTCTATATTAATGTGATGTGGTTACATTGCATTAAAAAAACATTATTTGTGTGTATTAGAGATTAAATGTTTAAGACCTTAATCGTTGGGTATGATCCGAACGGTTAATGCAAAAACTAACATATAATAAAAAATGAGAAATAATCTCCCAACTAATTCATGAATTGTAAGAAACTAATGCATTTATTGTGTGAAGTGTTTACAACTTAGTTTCAATCGCAAAGAAAGGAATAGGAGTGGAAGTCTTGCATTGGGTCACATTCTCTTTTGCCTATTCCCTTGGAGTAAACATTGGTATGCACAATGTATGCTTCTCTAGACTTGTTGCCTAAGAACTCAAAGTTGAATTCGTCGTGTTCGTCACCTTGTAAAGATGTATATATGTTATTCAAGTCATTCATCAATTAAATTAGTCTCACAATGAAATAATCAAGCCTTGGTTTTAGCATAATGGTATAAATCAATTAAATCAAGGTTATTAGATTTTTACAATTTACATAAAATATGATGTAGCATATGGATTTTATTGTATGAGAACTTTTCAAAATCAATAATTTTGATCACACACTATCATATTGTGATGTTGAATTACTGAATATCATATGCGAAAATGGAGATACATCTCTCTTCAATTTGACTACAAAGTACAAAGTCTAATTAACCTACTTATCTCAAAAATTAACCTAAATCTATCATAGCGAACACAAAGCCCATTCTAATTTTTCTTGGATGAATTAGACAACTAAGACTCTATGTTTGCAACTACATTGATAGAAAATAGGTAGCACAAAATATTGAAAGAGTATATGTAGGAAACTGGAAATTCAATTAAGAAACTAGAAACTCTATGTCAAGTAGAAAACCATATCATAACTCATGTGCAAGAGGGAAGATGCATTTCTCTTCAATTATAATTGCAAACTCTAATCAGTATGAGAAAGAATCAAAGATGAAGAGAGTATGAAAAAAGATACCAGAAATATTGTGGAACTTAAGATTGATTATTTGGCCCTCATGCATGGCATGATCCCCTGCCCAATCGGAGTGGTAGAAATCATTGGACAAAATCAAACTGAACTTGAAATATAGGGTTTCATACCCTACAACTTATATATATTCTATTGGGCAAAAAAGGAAATCACGGGAAAAGCCATGTTGATTATTTCCAACTAAAATGGAAACTCCCCTATCATTACAAATCAACACAACTAGAGTCCTAGAGGTGGAGCTCCTCTATCGTTAGAATAAAGATGACTTGCACATAATATTGACCACAATGTTTTCTTTATTTATTTTTTTAATAATTAAACTATTTGTCACAATTACGACAGTAATCCCTTGAAAATGATGGTCAATTCTGATGCATGTCCATCCCTCACATATCACAGTTATCACATAAGTGTTACACATATGACGGCAAGGCCTGATAGATAACTATCACTTGTACAACACATTTGTTGCATAAACACTGCACGTGTGACAGCTATGTGAAAGTTTCAACAATCACAATTATGATAGAGTACTATCACAAGTTCAACATGGTGAACATGAACTTTTGTCCTTCCCTTCTTCCAATTTATGGTTATCTATATCATTTCTATTATGATGGATTCCCTCATTGTCATAAATTACAATAGAAAAAGTCTGACAAGAACCGACGAGTGAGTCTATCACTACGGTGATCGTTGGACATCGCAATTGCAATAGTTTGTCATCCCAAAATGACCCCAAATGTTGTAGTGAGTAACTAGTAGAAATTTTAATTTAATTAGTACTACAGATTTAATCAAAGATTATCATGACTTGTATCATACTTTGTTCTTTGAATTGATACATGATCATAATAATTAAAGTAGGAAAACTTGTTGTCATAATACTCTTCTTGTAGTATGTGATATTCTTTTAGAAGACTACCATATAAGAATTTTACACATTTTACTTCTATTGTCTATTATAACTAGTATTTGATTCAAGTTATGTATGCAACACTACCTAGTGCATTATCTCACATTTTCTCTTGAAGTTGTTGACTGATATATTTGACTCATTGTTAATTGTTATATACCTTGTTGTTTTCACATCATTGATTTATCAATCTTGATAACTTAGCTTTGTTAACAATAAACATTTCTAGCCAATTCAATCATAATACATTTTATTTATTTTGCATCACATCTCTTACACTTTTGCATCAAGAACACATTATCCAACATGATCTTGTTGATGTTCAACCAACTGTTCCTAAAAGTTCACTGCACTTGTAACACCCTTTGTAGAATTCTCTTACTCAATCTACTCAAACATAAGGTATTTGAATTTGTTGTTATTTTCCATCTTGCTAAAGATTGTACTGCACTTAACCTCACTGTAGTTTTCATTTCAAATTTCTAGAATGTTGGAATCTCATGTAACATACTCTCATTTAATCTATTGAAACATAAGGTCTTTGCACTTTGTTGAATGTTTCACTTATGTTTACCCAATGAAAACCTCATTGTTCCTTGTCTTTGCAATCAATATGCATGATTCTTTTTCTGTAGTTTTATGCTACTTTTTTCTTTTAAACAAAGATGTTTGTAGTAATGGTAAAAATGTATCAACTTCTATATCCAGGTATTTACATCAGCTATTTTCAATTTTCGCCTTATGTTCTTATGATAATATTTTCTTTGAATATTGTATTCCATGTTATTTATTTCTTTGAACTCAAGCTACAATTACATTGATACATTTTCATCTTGATAAATCAATACAAAGTGAATGGTTGAAATAACTTATCTTTCTCCCATAGCCATTCCACCAATGTCTATATGATCGCTTCATCTCTATTACATCGTTGCACTCAAAGATCATAAAGTTGATTATATCTTGAACATTATTACTATCATGATCACTTATCCGTTTATCTTTAAATGCCCATGCATACCCAAATTTGTTATTTAGTTCACATTGTGCTTTCTATCAAAGTTAATGTTGTGCGATTTCCATAAATTGTAAGGTTTTAGCTATTTAAATGTTGTCCCTTAAACAATTTCATGATTGTTCTATCTAATTATAATGAAAGGCTTCATATCATTAATGAATATGTCCCTTTGATATTTGTATTTTTCCTCTTGCTCTATCTATTAATTAATGACATGTTGGGCTCAAACACTTGTGGGAGGCACATATTGTATCCATATGTCATTAATCATTTCTTGCACATGACACAAACTATTTAGAAAAAATAGATCAAGGCTTAGGATTTTCTATATGAATGCATATGAGAGGCAGGGGGTTGAGTTAGCTAGTCATTGCTTAGATTGTTTCGATCTAACTAATTGGTGTTTCACTTGCAGGACTTGGCCTGGGAAGAGGAAAGGTGGGACAGTGGGAATGCAAAGTACACAAGCAATCAGCAACACACCCTTTCATTCCAAGCAATGTCTAGAATCTACGACTTTCCTTTTACTTTCATGTTTTTTTCACATTTGTATTTATGTTCATTGATCAAGCTTTTCTTTATTTTCCATAGTTAGTTTCACAGCCTCTGTAGAACATTTAATAACATTTAATAAAGTTTACATTTTTGGAAAATTTAATATGTGATAACCTTTCACTCTATTTTATAGCTTTACATTTCTTTATAAAATTTAACTTATTTGCACAGAAAAATTCAAGTAATTAAATTACAAAATACATTAATCATAAACATTTTGATCACGAATTAGTTCCTAGCAAGCATGGCTCTATCTATTTGACTCAGTAGGTAAAAACATGGGTAACAAGGATAACATGTAATAATATATGCAAAACACATGTATATATAAAATAACACATGCACTACATGTATGTATCAACTACGGTCTCCTCTATATCCATGACCTGATGGTGGTACATGTTGTTTGTCTAATCTCTATGTCAAATTTTATATATACATGTGTGTGTGTGTGTGTGTGTGTGTGTGTGTGTGTGTGTGTGTGTGTGTGTGTGTTTTATGTGCATGTAATTTTTAAATTAAGAAAACATCTTATTCATGCTACAGGGGATTTCTAGGTGTCTATAAATCTTCAAAGCGTAAGATACTATCATAACGCCCCTCTTGTACATGTATATATGTTGGTTAATAGTTTGTTCTCCTATTTGATTTTATAATTTGACTCTTTTAATACCCTGTTGGTTTTTTTACACTATTAAGCAACAAAATTCTTAATACAAAGAATATAAAGGTCACCACAACCTAAGGATTATCTATTTCCCATAAACAGTTATATGTGCTTCATAGCTAGACCCAAATTCAACAAAATCAAGATAGATTTGCTACTCTTTTGGCTCTGCAAAACCAAGGTAGGTGCACCTGAGGGATAAAAGATTTTCAATATGATACTACATACATGTTTCACTCATTCCATGGCATTTTATAATAATACACATCCTTTATAGTAGATTGGTCACAATTTTTCTTAGATTTAGAGATAATTATGGGCAATAGAAGCTAACTAGAACTCAAAAGTTAAATGTAAATAAGTGTTGACCAGCTTTGACATCCTTCAAGCATTAAAGTAAAATTGATTTGATTTGGTTATAAGCTTGATTCTTATTCATGATTTCTCCATCTGTAGACTGAACTAATAGATCAATGCCTCATCCATTGGGATTCATAGTCTATCCAATTTCTAGACCTAATTTGACTACATTACAATCAATAGTATCAACAATTCTCACTGGAACTCATTATTATACACATCCTTCCTACTACCATGGAAATCCTATCACCTTCACTGAAGCGTTTACTTAATTCATTGAACTAAAAGCAATAGTGAAATGACATACAATGTGAGGCCTCGCCCCAACCCATCGTAGCATAGTGATACATTACCCTTATTTTGTTATTCACGACTCGAGATGTCGAGACATTATCTGATGCTTAGAACATATTTTATTATTTCATGTTGTGTGATGTTATTTCCAGATATATTTGATTATTGTCATTTAATGTTCATGTATATGTATGTTGACGAAATCAGTAGATGTAGGATTGAGATTTGATTTAAGATATTTCAAATGGTTAAGAATTATGAAGGGAGAAGAAACTTTATTAATGTATGTTTTAAATTATGAAAATTTCTGATACATATACGTTTATATACATGTGATTTTACGGGACTACTGATGTGTGCAATGAGTATGCAGATATTTAGCCGAGAAACCCTACGGAGGAACAAAACTGATCTCCATGTGCTAAAATTTGGAAACCCTATTGTTCGTAATTATGTTCTTTCAGTGTCGCTTGACACTCGTAAAATGTTTATGTGCTTAATTTGCTAGTTAGAGTTGTTAGATGGACCTATTTTATTCCTAGATTTTATTTTGTCTCTAAACCTCTTTCCTAAGGCTTTTATCATGTTTTTATTCTAACCAAAGGGTATGGGTATGGGTTAGGGGTCTTTTCCAACCCCTAAGCCCCTTTTTTTGACTTTTGAGGTCACACAAAAGTCCCCTTTTTGCCTTTGTGCGAAAATTGCAAGTGGTTGTTATGAGTTGCCTTACCCCACCTTCTTTTAGAGTTTAACCTTGGTGTAGGTAGAGTTAGGAGTTTCTAGTGTGGCTAGTGGTTGGAGATAGTTATTGCTCCCTTTTGGGTGGTTGAGTTGGGGGCTTATTTAGAGGCCTTCCTTGGTCTAGTGGTGGGGGTGGCCCAATCTCTACATTTAGAGGAGATTTCTTGAAGCTTGAAGGAAGGAGGGATACTCTACTCAAATTGGTTCATTGCCATTACCTCTTTGTGAAGGTAGGAAACTCCCATCTCCCTTATTCAGTTTTTATGTTTTGTTTCATGTTCTTGTTACCTTGTTGTTGTTTTACTGTTGTATGGTTGTGGGTATGTTGGGAAGATTTGTAAACCTTGTTATTTTGGTTGTTTTCCTTTCTTGTTTATGTTTGCAATTTTGAGTTTCCTTGCATGGGTGTTTTGGTATTACTCACCCTAGGAGAGGGCAGAAGTGACCAATTTTGGGAGAGGTCTGTTTAGTTGGACTCCAACCTGTGTAGAGTCTCTTCTCAGGATGAGAAGAGGGATAAAGGGTAGGGTGTTATGGGCCCCTACCCGTCAGCACAAACCTGGTATGAGTATGGCAAGTTTAAATGGAAGAACGGAAGTTCTTGGTTATTGGCCCCGATTGGACATCTGAATTGGTGTTGTGCTTGACTTCTCCAGTTGGAAGAATCCACCTCTCCCTAGTCTTGATTCACTATGAATCTTATTGTGTAAACCATGTATGATTATGCATGCTTGATGTTCTTTTCGTTCTGCTTGGTTGTCACCCGATCAGTTATTGGTTTCCTCCATGGTTCTTGAAATGAGATTCAGAAGACATTACAAACTCCTTGATTATGATCATGAAGAAAATTTGATAAAATTATTAAAAATTGGGATTGAGATCCTATTGTAAATTGTATTTTTTTAACCTTATTATATATGGCAACGAAGTCGGGTTTTCTTCCTAATTCTTTCCCCGCTGAGCCTTGAATCAGGTTGATAATAAAATAAGTGATTGAGTAAATTTACTTCTCTTAAAATTTTCGTATTCTATGTTGTCATATGAATGTGTATCAAAGATAAGATGCAACAATGATGTTCAATTATACATGATTCAATTTGTGATGTGTGGTGATGCCTCTATTCATATGGACTGGAGAGAGAGATGTTGCTAATCCATGTAAATGTATGGTGTCTTTATCAAGTTTGAAATGATTTAGTTCATGGTTGATTGTTTTGAAAATAAATTTGCAAGAACATGTAGGAAGAATTATGTCAAGAGATCCAAGCTAAAATTGAAACATGATAGAGAAATAACTTTGTGTATTTTGATACTCCCTTCAAAAGGAATGGAGCATTATCATTTTGATCTCTTATTTTCTCAATTGCCTTAAGACTAGTTTAGTCATTATGTTGTTCCAATGTTGATCCATCAGTTTTATTAGATAGTTAAATGAATACGTAGATGGTTATTTCATGTAATGTGGTATCATTGAAATGCATGGCCATTTGAGGTTCATGGAAATAATAAACTAGAAATTTATAAGAGAATGCATACACCTATTGTGGTAATATAGTTGCAAAAGAAAAATATACATTGAGTTTCAAGAGAGAGAGAGAGAGAGTAGACAAATCATCAAATAATCCACCTACAGGATGCTGGAGTTTGTATGAGAGAATGTGATAATCCTTGTTTTGTAACAGAGAATATTCTAAGAATCTATTAGTGTTTAAAATTAGAAATAAAACAATATATATATAAATGATATCTAATAAAATGCATAAGTTATTAAACCTTTATAACTTTAATATTCTAAATATCCTTTCTTACCATAAAAACTTTATGTCATTAATGTCCAGCTTTCTCTCCTTGGGCGTCAGTCTTAGAAATGCATATTTTAAAGGGTTTTCTTTTTAAAAAATGGATTGCAAGTCTTGGGTCATCACATGGGATGACGTCATTCTGACCCTTGTCCCATCCCTCCCCCTCATCATTTGGAAATGGATGCATGTGTTGGGGAAAAGCATTTAAATTTATTTGATTTAACATGCTAGCAAGCAGATTTCTTGCTTCTGTCCAACCTTGAGCTTTGTTGTAGCGCTGACCTCCCACTTGGGCCAGACTCAGGCCTGGGGATAGTACGTGCCGAGTCAGACTCGGGCAGCGCGCAGCCTGGGGATGTGGGGGCCTCGTGGGGTGGGGCAGGCCTAGGAGTAGGGCGGGCTTAGGGGGTTGGTAGAGTTAGTAGGTGTGTGGGGGGGGAGCTTAGAATAGGGGGCTAGTTGTAGGTAGTTTCTCATTTAAGTTTTCTTTTAGTTTGTAATTAGTATGATTAGTTAGTTTATTAATTATTTTAAGTTGTGTTTTATTAAAATGTTATTAAATATGTTAGAGTGTTAAGAGTTTAGTTAAGTTGTAGTTAGATTAGGAGATAGTGTTTAGTTAGTTTTAAACTTTAAGTTTAGTCTTAGATTAGTTAGTTATTTAATTATTTGATCTTAGTTTCTTTATTAATGTTATTTTTTTTATATATATATCTAGTTAGTTTAAAATGAAACTTTAAATTGTTAAAGAATAATTAGTTGAATTAATAAAGTTTAAGGTTATCTTATGTTTGATTAAGGACTTTTGTTGTAATTGTTAATATTTTTTTTGTTACTTAGTTATGTTTAAATACTAATATAGCTATTTTTAATTTAAATGTACTCTAATTGTTTTAACCATTAAGTAGATTAAAATTATCGATTAATTGGCTATTTAAATAAATTTTAAGGTAGTTTTGATTGATTTGTTATTGCAAGAAATTTTAGATCCGAATTCATGTACATTGTTATTTAAGTAAGTTTTATCACATATCTTTATAAGTTAATGAAATATCATAATTTTATCGATATTAATCTAATAACGCAAGCTTCAAAATTCTTAATGATGTTATCATCCTCATGTTTAAAACCTCAGGATTGTAATGTAAAGAACCTGTACTAAAGCTTCTATTATCAATCATTTCAAACCTAGAGCATGTTTAATTATTAATTCAAAAAAAAATTGTGTGTGTTTTTTCCTTCAAAGTTTTGGGCATGACATACAACTTGAATTAATTGTATTCAATTGAACAAGCTTTGCTCATACAATTTCAAGATAACTAGCTAATGAGGATGGAGAAAAGATTCAGGAAGAAAAGATATGGGGATAGTTCATCTTTGTATTAATTTCCTTTGAAAATTATATGCAAATTGTGATAGAACTAAAAAATGACTCAAGATAAGACATTAAGATCCTATAAGATCAATGTATTCTCAAATACTTGCAGAGAAAATACATCATAAAGTTTGCATCAAGAAACTAGATCAAACAATACACAATAACACTAAAATTGTAAATGACTTAGCCCCTTTCTCTAGCCTTAGAATCTCACTTATATAGTATGAGATGCAACAAGCTTCAGGAATAGAGAATTAACAGTTGTCCTTTGGAAAAAAGATATGTACATTCTTACTGTCATAAAAGACAAAAATTTGTGCAACAAAAAAACTTTATATCATAAACATTCTATTGTGAGACCACCTTTCGTTACACCTTCAAATGCTACAATTTTCATGATTGCCCCTTTTGCTGGTATAAATCCTCGGAATATGTAGCCATTAGGTTTGTTACTGATGTGTCCAGCTTTGATTTTTTCATATTTACTACAACTCAAGGCTCCCTATTTTCATCATCATGCACTGTTAAAACAACATTTATATCTGAGTCCTCAGTTGCCACATCATCATTTGGGACCAGTGCATTTGTCACTGAGGTTGATTGGTCTTATTTATCTTCCTCTGCATGCATTGATGTATCCATTGTTTGACTCTAATCCCGATCCACATCCTCTTCTTCTATTTCCATTTTCTTTGAACGCACAAAATCATCCATCCATTTGTTGAAATTTTCATCATTAGGCTAATAAAAGCTCAAGATTTCACACTGCTTCTTAACCACAACATCCCCTATTTTACTTATTTCAAAAAATTCCTCTCTGATGGAATTATAAAATAGTTGCACTTTAACAAATTCTTCATTTTTCATTGCCCATAACAAATGTCCCCTCTCATTAATGACTTCATTCATTCTTTGGCACAATAAATCATCTAATTCTTTCCCCCACTCTTCCTATCCTTTTATCTTCTCAATATTTTTAAGTGCTTCGGGAAAGAAATCAAAATTTTCACCCAAATACTTAGAAAGGCAAATCATTATTCTTTTCTGAACTGCAACTCTCTTTTCATCAAACACAAATAGATTATTAGCTATATCAAAAGTTCTTTCTATCTGATAATTAGGAGATAATTTCCCCATCAATTCAAATTGTGATATTGCTATTAGGATTCAACTATGTAATTTTTGAGTCAAACTCATTGACCCTTGTTTCATGAGTAGTGATTCAACATGAATCCATCTCTCTTGGTGCTTCACCCCTGTGAGCATCACCTAGATCCAATGAGTGCTAAGTGTTTCATTTATTCTCATGAGAGATGGATTCATGTTGAATCACTACTCATGAAACAAGGGTCAATGAGTTCGACTCAAAAATCACACAGTTAAATCCTGATAGCAATATCACAATTCTTTCTATCTATTCACAAGATAGAGTAATAATTGAGATACACAAAAGGGTGATATGTTTATCTCGTCCACCCCATTTTTCACAGTAGGCTTAAAAGTATCTTCATTACTTCTTATTTCATTCCACATATCAAGGATCTTCACCAATTTCTCATAAAATGTTCGCCAATCAATCTTATCTACTAGATATAAGATTGTTTTTCTGAGTTTTTCTTCATACTGATTATTCATCTCAACATGCAAGGCCCAAAGCTTATTCTTTTCTTCCTCAAACTCCTTAGTAGTATAAAATTTTGGCCTTTGTGGAGTGTCAGGCAGCTCTACAATTGAAGTTGACTTAAATGGCTCAATTAGGGGGCAAGGGTAAATAATTCTAGAGCTACTAGGTTCTCCCAGTTTCCTCTTTCCTAGTTGCTTATCCATTAGAGATACTTGAGTCTCTAGCTATTATATCCTATTTCCTCTTTCCTCATTTGCCTTTAGTATTCTCCAAACTTGCCATTGAGCTCTAGAAATTTACTTATCTCTTTTCCAACAACCAATGTCCCAAAGTCCACCATTGTCTTTAGTCAATTTACTTATCTCCTCATTGTCCACTTCATCTGCTCTATATATTGTGAGAGTTCTTGTATGCTCAGCATTTGAAATCTCTTATATCCTGGTTTATCTTTTTTCTCAACAGACCAAATCACCAATGCTTGGTGATCATTGTTGTATTTTAGTCCTCTATGTGCTTGTAGGATTTCCTCCTCAGTTTTATACTAAACATCTTTTTCTTTCCTAACAAAGTCAAAGATCATAGCATTAGCTATATCCCATTCAGGTAATATTAAAACTCTTGACTCTTTCAATAATTGTCTTCCCCCTTCAAGGGTCAATTGTGCAAAGTCATCCATGAAATTTCCCTTAACCTCTTCCTCAATTTTAGAGTCCAACTTACTTGGTTGCTCTACTTTTATTGATTTGACCTTATTTTCAAAATTGCCAATGTTTCTTCTCCACAAATATTGTGCAAAGGCTCTGGATTTCACAAAATTTTCATCATTAATGAATTTTTTAGATGCTTGTGCAATTATAGGGTCTATCTCCCTACCTCTGTAGTCTACAATAGTAAGGTCAAAAGATAGCACAGGAGGCTCTTCTAGTACTCCTCCTTGAAAATTAGTAGTTGTAATCACAATATCCCCCTTCCCTCCAATTTTTTTTAGTTGTTCTCTCAAAGATGTCTCATTATCTATTCTGAGTAGAGTCTAGGATGGTGAGTATTCTCCTGCTTGATAGGATGATACTTGTTCTAACTTTTGTTTCTTGGGGGTACTTGTGTCAGGTGGGCTTTCTGATCTTGGCATATTGTAAGGAGGGATATATAGTACATTCTATGCCACAACATATCTAGCTTTTCTTTGCAATGTATACTAACCTGGGGTTACAATCATTTTTCTATTTAATCTCCTCTCTACCTCAATAGCTTTGTTTGGATGTGCCTTTTCCAAATACGTCCTTTTTCTCATTCAAGGTTTGCATTATCCCATCAAAATTATTCATCAACATTTCCATTCTGGCCCCCCAATATTTCTTATCTACAAAGGATTATATGTGGGCTCAAAAGCATTTATAAAGTCAAGGACTTTGCTATAAACTATCCATTTTTCTTTTCCAGATTTCCTAGTCTTGCAATGAAAACATATTTCTAATGACATCCTCTGGGAAATACACAATTTTTGTCTGAGCCTTAGCTTTACTCCTTTCTCTAAGGTTATAGAATCTCACTAGATCAATATAACGAGCATGTAGTTGGGCCATTTGATACTTATCCAAAAAAAATTCCCAAACTTCTCCATCTCTTCTTAACAAACACAAAATCATGCACAACAATAACCATTGGTAAGAATGTACCTTTGAATTTTCCTAGTAAATCCCTTTCATCAATTGTCCCAATCTGCCACAACAATTCTGCAATTCCTACCTTTAACTTAGGAACCTAGTAGGGTAGCACATGGGGTTTTCCCAAGAAACCATAAACTCTAAAAATAGTAGAAACAGGATATGGGATGATATCCCCCCAATTATAACTTACCAATAGCCCTTTGGCATGATCCTTAGGTCTTAGCAGTTCTAATAAGGGTTGTGGTATTCTAGGGCTATCCCCTCCCAACAGCAATCTAAGCCTTAAAGAAAAATATTTGTCAAATCTAACAAAAATTGGCATCTGTGACCTCCCATGTCATGTCTGCACTCCACAATTGGACTGGGAGTCTTTCTCCATCTCTCTCCAATTCAAATTTAATCTCTTTGGATAAGAAAGTAACTCCTTTATGCAAACATATGTACATTAACATTGAATACTAGCAAAAGGGCTTATTCACCTTACCTTGTGATATTTCAATTAATCCATTGTGAATCTCCTCAGCTAAAAAGGTAACAAAATCCAGGATAGAACTCATTCCATACTGCAAAATTTGAGCTATGATGAGAACAATAGAGCCGTGGATGTGGTTTTTCTCATCCATTCCAAAGATTTTGCAGAGAGAAAACTATAAGGCCTATGCCCTAGGATTAAAATACTTTTTCAACAAGGGTTCTGGGATTTTCAGTGTGACCAAAGGAAATGATCCAATTTTAACAAAATATTGTTGTAATGGTCCTCCCCTTAGGTATACCCTCTGAGCATCATACCTAGCTTGAAAATCTTCCATATCAATTCTTTCATGGACAGCATGGTTAGGATTAAGCTTGAACACCTCTCTGATTAATTTGGGTGAAACCATAAAAAGGTTATCCCCTACATGGTTTTTAACAATCCTAGTAATTGGATCATATTTTTTAGCCATGTTTGCTAGTACGTTACAATCAAAGAAAACTATAGGAACAATGAGTTTGCCTATATTAAATTCCCACACATTGCTCATTGCGGTGTCCAAATTTCATTCTGCAAACCATTTCTTAAACAATTCTAAACCTTTCACATAGACCTCTACATCCCTCAAGTAATTGGCCTTATCATAAAAACCCTCACTAAGTAACAACCTAGGGATTTTTGGAATAAATTCTCTACCTTTTGTTAGCTCATTTACTGATGGAGGCATTTGTTCAAGAAAATAATCATGCACTGCTCTTTCTAGGTAATCCACCTTGCTAGAAAAATCCTTACGAGGAGGCATTTTCTCAACTTAGCCTAACACAGTTACAATTTTTTAGTTTTTAGAAGATTCGGACAACTTACCCACCTTTTTCTTGCTAATTCTTCTCAGTGAATTACAAACCCTAAAGAATTTTTTGCCCTAGCTCTAGAAACATTTGCACTTTGATAATTTTGCTATTTTGTGACTCAATAATAGTGAATTTCAAATTATACTGTACCATTAAGGTCGCATGAAATGGCACTTAACAAAATTAATGTTTCTAACAATTAATTTTCATGTCACACCTTGAGTTTGAATCCTTCGTCAATCCTAAAGCATTGGAAGGCTTCTCTTAAACTCAAAAAAACTGCATTAAAACTTTTGACAACTTGACATGAGTCACACAGGTGCTTCCCTACTTTCAATAAAGTTCAATTATTTTCATAATACAGTGAAGCGTTGATTGTCAATCTCCCAAAGATTGACGATCACAATATATCATTATAACTTTACAATCAAGGATTTAAAAATACAGCTCCACCGGTACATTCATCTCCAGCCTAGCAAGTACATGTATTGCTTTGCCAATTATTGCATTCCATTTCATCACATTTTTCCACCCTAGCATGAATCGATAGTCTTCTTTATAACAAGTCCCACTATGCCACATGGCGTGAAAGCACTTCCCCACTTTGTTTAAAGTTTAGTCAATTTGATAATGCAAGCATTGCCCGTTGATCTTCTCAAGATCAATGGTGTTATAAAACCATGCCTTTTTAAGATCTAGTCAGACAAACTAACCAATAAATGCATTATTTTGCACCATGTCTGACAAGTGCCAACTGTGCATACTGCATTATTACCGTTCAAAGATTGTGAGCCCATGACATCATCATATGCCACATGTCTTGCAGGCACTTTCCCGCATTGCATAAACATTGAAAAAATTCTTATAGCGGGCATGCGCCCTCCATTGACCTTGGAGAGATCAACGGCTGACCAAAACAACCCACCACAATTAAGATGCTTAACCAAAATGCTTAGTAAGATGACCACGGTTAGGGCATGTTCAAAGTGAAAAACATTTATTTTGTGAAAAGTAACAAAATAATTACAGGATAAAAGAAAACTTAGGATAAGAGCCTCCTGCGCAATTTCATTTAAAATATTACTTTTCATTACTTTTGACGGCTAGGGCATCAAAACAAAGGTTTATGAAATTTTTTATTTTATTTTAAGATTTCATCCAGGGTTGTAATAGACTTCACAAAAAAAATTTAACATAACACTAGGGTTTTTCACTGTAAGGTATAACAAAATTATAAATGCTGAAAAACCAAGCCAACATACCCAATGTTTGGGAGAGACAAAAGGATCTTACCAAAAAATGGGTCAATCTATGTGTTCTATCATTTCCCTTTAAATTAAAAGGTACATCTCCCTTAAGATTTGCAATTATGTGTAATGAATATGTCTTTCTTAGATTCGAAGTTTTGACAGAATAAGCTCTTAGCCTGAGAGCAGTAAAGGCTAACCAAATTGTTTGTAGACACAAACAATTCAGGAAAAACAGATTTCGACAACCTATCACACCCAATGGAATGACTATAGTTGGTTATGTTAAAGATTTCTGGCTCTTACTCCTATTCTAAATGCAAATTAATTATCTAAATGAAAAAGAGGAAAGAAAGGAAAGGTGCACATGAGGGAAAATGGAATTACTTTAACTATTAGTCTTGAATGAAATGGAATCCAACAAGTTACTAATACATTCATCCACATTTATCCTTCAATTCCCAATAAAACTATTTAACATGCCATGAAACAAGCAAGAGGAGAAGCAGAATCGCATATGAAAAAGAAAATGGAATTACCTATACTCTAAAGACCATAGTGAAATGGAATCCACATGGTTATCACATAATCACATATAATTGTCCTTCAACTTTTAATGCAAAACTAATTTATGGGCAACAAAACATGAAAAGAAAATTAGGTAAGTGGAATTACAGAGCCAATTCACCATCAAGTTTGCCGACCTTTTTATTATCAAAAGAGATTACATTTATAGTTTTCTTTTGTCTCTTAGTTCTCGCACAACAACAGTCATTCATAAGAAAGAAAATAAAAATAAAACATGAAAACATCTAATCTGCACCATAATATGGACATGTGGCATTTTTCCATTGATGATCTTAGATCCATGGCACTTCTGTAAACAAATGGTGACTATTTATCTTCATCCTGCCTTAGGAATTCTATGGAAATCTTCATTTTCTTCATGTTCTATTGTTAAGGGCCAAGTCCATATAATTCATATTGCAACGGTCACTACAATTTTGAATTCTCATCATTGATCTTGAATCAACGATCACGATTAAAACATAATAAACCTCCTTATTTTCTTTATGATTTCCTCTATGGGTCCCTCTGTGTATACGTGTCCAGCACTTGCTTTCCTGCATTTGTTATCCTTTACGAATGTTTGAAAAGTGGGAAAGTGACCATCGTTGATCATTAAGAATATGACGGTTGAATGATAGCTTCTCTTTCATCTTACATCTTCACTGCAGTTTCAAGTTTTAACATTTCTTTTAACTGCAAAATAGTAATGGCTCAAATGACTAATTGCATCATAATATCACAACTATTATTCGTATGACATCTTCACTCAATTGGATGATGCAATAACTACATCCAGGTTGACCTTGACTTCATACAAATCCTAATTCATCTTTAACCCTGCAATGATGTGGTTAACATGCTTTCGCATCTTCATGACCTTGACCTTGAGTTAATTTGAACACCATGTGAACATGTGATATGTAGTCTTTTGCAATGTGGGTCCACCTATTCCATGTGTCGAATACACATTTATTCGCATTGGTTATTTATTGTCCATCTTCAAAAAGCAGGGAAATGTTAAGCATAGATCTACTGATAACAATCACCATGAAATTGAATATCCTTTCTGACATCATAAGCTTGGAAATTTTCCCTTGGGATCTCATGATCAACTCAATTTAACTTTCATTGCTTACGATCTTATGATACCCTTTCTCTTTGTATGGTCAAGAGTCCCCTTTCTAATGCTTCTGATCATGTCATGGCTACCATCTTGTACCATCAGAAGACCTTATGATATATGCTTATCCACTAGGCCTTATTCAACTTTAATATTTCTTTTCTTATGATCTTACAATTGTATGATCTTACAGTCCCGCATAGCATCTCAACTTTGAAATTGAAGGCTCGTGATCTCATGACCATCGTGGCTTCTCACTTAAGCCTTACGACCATACAACTAGCGTAACTTCTTAACTCTAAAATCTCAGCTTCTTGATCTTAGGCCTCGTATCCTTGCAAGCTCACCTTTTACTACTTATGATCAAATAATCCTTCATAGCATCGTATCTCTATTTCTTTCATCTCTCGATCTTATGATTGGGGTATCATCTGGCATATTATCGTAACTCTTATATCTTAAGCCTTATGATCTCATGAAGCGTTAGAGCATCACTTAAAACCAAAAGAAAGGGAGGGGCCAATTGACATGTAAGGGTTGACTTTTCTACCAACCAATGGCATACATTCTTTTGTTAATTGACTTTTCACCAACCCACGTAACTTGCTACGATCACATCTAAACCATCCATGCAATTGTATTGATGACACACATTCACTTAACTTTACATTTTGATGTTAAAGGGTCTTGACTACTTAATGCAGCACAAATTGCATTCTCTACATTCTCAACTCGATCATCTGTGATGTCTTCCATGAAAATTGTAACATAACATGAATCCTTGTCTTCAACATGATTAAGAATAGAGAAATATGAATGAATAAAATATCTAGACCTTCTTCTCATCAGACGAACGCATAGCAAACCCTCCAAAACCTAATCACCTAGCCTTTTACTAGTGCATTGATCGCATAATTTCCTGCATTGGCTAGCTCAAAGGAATGATCAGAAGAGAGGTCATCCTATGGGCACTCTACACTTAGACTCAAGATATTGACACATTTGATTTGACTCAAACCTAAAGCAAAAAGGAATGAACTAAAAATTGGGAAATGGTTGGCTCTATTTAGGAATTTGAGCATGACAATGCTTAAAAGTATCCTAGCAATCTCTCATTTCACATAGCAAGGTGACATCCTGGAAACAAAAAGAATATACTAATATAGGAAAGAAGAAAAAACTAAGAAAACAAGCAACTAAGGTGAAGCAGACTGCATGAAAGAAAACCTACCTAATTAACTATTGTACAGGGGTTAGCTGCTTTCAATTTTGCATTTGATACAACTTGAAATCATGCCCATATTATAAGAACATGGTAGGCTTTCTCCAGTGGGATATGACAACTTGAAAGAGTTATTCTAGCTTACTTGTATGATTTGAAATGGCCCTTTCCATAAAGACTTAAACTTGGAGTGCATCCCTCCTGGTTCATGTCTCTTATCCCATAGCGGGACCAAATCACCTTCCATTAATTTCCTTGGTCTTGCTCTTTTATCAAATAACTTCTTGACTCTTCATTGGTGTTCAGCAATTATTTCAACCATTTCTTCCCTCTCTTCCTGCACCTTGGTGAGATACAAAATTATCTTTTCTAATCCATCTTTGAAAGCATCTTCTTCAATTATAGTATTTAGTTTACATGCAACAAGTTCTAAAGGCAATGGCAAATTAGCTTGCACTCTGTAAACTAAATCAAAAGGTGAGATACCAATGGCTCTTTTAGGTGTGTTTCTGTCAACCCATAAAGCATCATGTATGTGCCAACTTTTCTAATTATCTGAGACCAATTTCTTCAAAATATTAATCAGATTCTGATTACTAGATTTGGCATGCTCGTTTCCTTGAGGAAAATAATGAGATGAGTGACCAAGTTGAATACCATTATCATAACAAAACTAAACAATTTTTGAGGAACAAAATTAAGATACATTATCCATTATCAATTTCACAAGAACTCCAAACCTGATCAATATATATTCTTTAAGAAACTCGAATATCACTTCTGATGAAGTCTTGATTGGCTTGGCTTCCACCCATTTGCTGAAATAATCTACAGCAGTCAATATATAAGAATGTCCTTGACTGGAAGGAGGATTGATTGGGCCTATAAAATCCAAACCCCATTCATGGAAAGGAGCTTCAATTACCATTGGTCTAAGAGGCAAGGCTACTAGCTAAGGTTTACCAGTAAACATCTTGTATTTCTCACAAATGACAACCCACTTATATGCATCTTTAAACATGTCACACCAATAGTAGCATTGCATTAAAATTTTGACTGTAGTGACATTACAAGAGAAGTGTCATCCACATGCTTCTTTATGAAAAGACGTTAACAGCTTCACCTGTTGCTCCTTATCAACACATCTTTAAAAAGTACCATCAATAGCTTTATAATACAAGACATCATCATGAATTACATAATTTAAGGCATTTGTTTGAGGTCTCTCCTTTGCTTAGTTGTCAATCCATCAAGGAACTCACCATATGTCAAAAAATATGCAATATTTGAGACCCAAGGATCCTGAAGACTTACCGTAAGAACCTTTGGAGTATCTTCCTTACCAACTTGTTGACCTCTGCTAAAGCTTTGCAAAGTGCATTTCTTCTTACAAGTTTAGTTGGTTTGATCTCAATATCGTAATCTTGAACCTTTGCTATCCAGGCTCCTTTATTGTTGCAACCAACCTCTTGTTGTGTCAAGATGCTATTAACTGCATAATCTGGAAAATCTATCACTAAATGAGAATGTAAAATATAAAATTTGAATTTTTTTAGTGCTCTCACCACTACATACGCATGTTTCTCCATTTGTGAGTATCTCAATTCTTGATTTTTCAATGGCATACTCATAAAAGATATTGGGGCTTGTATTCCTTCTTTATTTTCTTGCATCAATATGGTTGACTTGGTATGTTCTAATGCATAAAATATATAATGAATTCTTTAGTGTAATTTGGATGAACAAGAACAGAGGCCTTAGCAATAACAAATTTGATGTCTTCAAAAGCCCTCTTTCCAATAACACTCCATTTGAAAGTCTTATTACCTTTCATCATATCAACTATACACTTAACTATTTCTAAGAAAATGGGCACAAACTTCCTTAAGAAATTTACCTGGCCAAAGAAAGATTTTACTCCAATTTTTCTCAATGACAAACTTAATTGTTGAATGGCTTTAACTCTATCTAGATCAATCTTCACTCCTTCTTCAGATACAATATGACCAAGCAGTTTCCCTCTTGTTGCACAAAATACTGATTGCTTTGGATTTAGTGACACACCATAATCTCTACACCTTTCTAGCACACTTTCTAGATCTTTGATATGATATTTTCTCTTCTTGGAAAACAATTTCAAATCATCAAGGTATGTGACAATGATTCTATCTTTCAAAACACCGAAAGCAAAATACATACCACACTAAAAGGTTGCACCTACATTAATTAAGCCAAAAGGCATCTTACAATAGGCAAAAGTACCCCACAGTTTGGTGAACATTGTCTTGAATTGGTCTGCTTCATCTACTTGAATCTGATTATACCCTAAAAAGTCATCTAACATAAACATCATCTCTGATCCTGCAACAGATGATCCATATTGGGAAGTGCAAAGTAATCTTTGAGAGAATCCTGATTTATGTTCCTAAAATTTACACAAATCCTTATCTCGCCATTCTTCTTCCTCACCAGCACATGTTAGCAACCCAAGTAGAGTGATGAATAGGAAATATAATCCTAGCCTACAACATTTTGTCAATCTCCTTTTAGATTTCTCCTTCAACTTTAGGGTTATAATTCCTTTGTTTCTATATGAATGGTGTTGCTTCTGGTTTAAGAAGGATTTCATGCTTGAATTTCCCATCCATTGAATTTTTTAGGTATTCATAGCTCAAAGTAAATACATCTTGAAATTCAATGAGTAATTTCCTGATCTCTATCCTCTCTTTTTGCATGCAACACTTTCCTACTTTTATCATTTTTGGATCGAGTTATGTCACTATATTAATTCCATCATTCTCACCACAAGATTTTCCTTTTTTATCTCTTTCTCTCTTAATTTATGCATCGCGTCTATCAAAAAGATTTTCCAAAGAAATTAGATGAGGTGAAATCTTATTACCTTTTAATTAGATCATATCAGGCTCTCGTTTCCTTTTGTCAACTATCACTGGATTACCACTTGAATTAGTACTTCCTTCAAAATACAAGCCTACAAAAGGTTCTTCCCCTTCAATTAATAGTTGTATGTGTTTGTCATCTTCAAACACTTGCCAAGAATCTTCATTATCCCTAAATAGAACTTCTACTTTATAAATTTGATATTTAAAGTCAAGATGTGGTAAGAGCAATGATGTAGAGACTGCCAAATAATCAGCTCTTGAACTGAATTCCCTTGGTACTGCTATAATTGAGAAAGCATCCAAACTCTCAATTTCATCCCACACCTTCTTATGATAATTTTTCAATCTTGAATTCCTTACTGTATATTGGGTTTTGACTTGTCTCACCACTAATTTTGCATCTCCTTGAGGTTTAAGTATCTTGACCCCATTTTTTTTTTTTTGTAATTATACCAAGGAGAAAGGCTTCATAGTTTGTAGTATTGTAAGTATTCTTGAAATCTAACTTGTATGCCCAAAAATTTATTTCTCCACTAGGTGACGTTAGCACTACTCTTGCACCTGAACCAGCATTAGCACAACTATCATCAAATTCCAAAGTCCAAAATTGATCACCTTTAGTCTGCTCCGATTCTTCTAGAATATTAGGGGTATTAAAGAATAGCATATAATTACCAAACTACATTTCTTGATATAAAATTTGAGACCTAGGATCATCTAATTTTAGGACAATGAAATTTTCCTTTTCTTCTAGTTCTAATTTCTCCTTCTTGTTCCCAACTGGAATAATAGCATAGCACCAATCTAGTTTTATCTCTCCCCCCATGTCTTTGTAAAAACTTCTACTTAGGAGCATTCCATAATTTTCAGGGATGTATGCACTAATATGGTGAGTTTAATTCTCTTGGAAGGGTAGGTAGCAAGGGCAACTTGAGCATCTTTTATTCGTCCAAGCAAAGGTACTTGTTTTACATCCATTAGGTAACAACAACCAAAGTTTTTAGTTAGTGGAAGACTCAAAGCTTTAGCTACAGAGGCAAACATTACATTATCAAAGGCCCCTGAGTCTATGATACAATTTCTCAAACTATTTCCATTGATAAATAAGGAAATGTAAAAAGAATTTGATTTTTGATTTCGAGAAGGAACCAAGACAATAGACTCTTCTTCTTGAAACAACTTGGGAAGTACAAGATCTTCATCATTCAAAGAAGTTCCACTAGTGCTAGTTTTACTATGATGATCAATATTAGCATTAATATTAACATGACTTCCATCTTTATTATTAGAACGATCCACTAACCTTTGTAATTGATCGAGATTACACTTCAAGTATTCCAGTGGATATATTTGAATTCTCACCTCTTCACAATATTGTATTATGTCAAAGGAATTAGATGACTTACCTTTGTGCTTTTTTTTGAAATTGAAGGTACCATGCCACTACCTTTATCTGCTTTGTTTGATGGTGCATGATTTTTAGTAGGCACTGCATAGGAGGATTGATTTCTATTCTTCCGACCTCTAGTCATGACTGTCAGCTAAGATCCATCTAGAGTTGCAAAACAATCACCTCCTATCTCTAAACCTAATTCATACTCCAAGAAAAAGTTTTCAGAGTTGCCACAAGTAGCATGATCATCCTCACTTTCAGGATATTCAATTGTTTGTTCTTTATTGTCCACCATCTGCTCATATTTGATCATGTCAGCACATGTATCTCCATCATGATCTTCCCTTAGGTGAAAAGCTCACATATTTTGTCTCTTGGGAGTGGTTTCAATTGATAACCTTTATTGAGCAGGTGGTATTTGCAAGGTCTTACCTCCATTTAGATGTCTAGAACATTCTTGATAAGGATGTTGGAAAGAATGAGCAAGCCTATTGATTTGTTTCTTTAATGAAATAACCTCATTAGGAAAATTTTATAGCATGGCATCTATATTGTTTGAAGTGTGAGCTGCATTACCCACGATTCTAGATTGAAATTTTATTTTCCACTTACTAGAAGCTATTATGTCATCTTCCATCTCCACAGCTAGTGTTTGGACAGCTTGTAAATTTTCTACATTTGCTCTTCTAATTTGATATCCCAAATCAGGATGCATAGAATTGATGTAGAAGGTGTTCTTATTATCATCTATTGGTGCACTTGCAGTAGGTATTCTCTTCATGAGTTTATTAAACTTTGCAATAAAATCTCTCATAGAAAATTATGGTTCCTTCTTTATTTGCAACAATTGTAGCAATAATACTTGTGCATCTTCTATACTTTTATAACATTTTTCAAACCTTTGTTTCATACTATTCAAACTTATGATGTATCCTGTAGGTAAATCTTGGAACCAATTAGCAACATTATCTACAAGGGTATCTACAAACATCCTGACAACCACATCTCCATGTTGAGGATTCACTACAGCACAGGCTTTATGGAAAGCACTTAGGTGTTGTTCTACAGAGATGGTACCATCACCATTAAATATTGGGAAGTTCTTCCTTGATGCTCTTGGAAAATCATTATTAACTGCAAGGGCAAGAGAGCCAATTACATTTCCCCAAGGAAGTGCCATAGCTCCTAGTATAATGATCTGGTTTGTTTGGAAAGTAACAGAAATAGGGAGGGTTGTACCAATTAACAACAAAGCATCAAAAATAGGAGCAATACAAATCCTAGTAATAGGAGAAGAAGATTGACTTGTCATTTTTCTAGTAGCAACAACTGTAGACAAGTGAGTATCTTGAAGTTGTTTAGCTATGGATTCCCTTGCACATCTTCTTCCTCATCTACAAATATCTTCTAGGATAGGAAAGTTGGCCTTCTTGAGTTCCTTGTATATTGGATCAATGTTTCCTCTATCCTTGGCACTCCTGGTAAACCTAGAATCCAAGATGTATCACCTTTTTTAGAAAATGGTGCTTTGATTTTATCGTAACCTTTGTGACCAAGGACACTTTACCAGTCTTCAACTTTGAATTAGCTCCTTCTTTTATAGCAGCTTGAGACTGTCAAGTTGGTCTTAGGTTCTTATGGAAAGCACCTCACTTCCACAGACCCTTCTTGCAAATCAAAATATATATGGAATTAGAGTGAAAACTAATATGAAGGAAAATTCTTTAGAGCTTTCATTTGAATTCTCCCCAGTAGAGTCACCAAAAATTGTTGGCTAACAGTTTGTTCTCCTATTTGATTTTATAATTTGACTCTTTTAATATCAATGTTTTGGAGAGACAAAAGGATCTTACCCACAAATAGGTCAGTGTATGTGTTCTATCATTTCCCTTTGAATTACAAGGTACAACACCCTTAAGATTTGCAATGATGTGCAATGAATATGTCTTTCTTAGATTAGAATTTTTGACAAAATAAGTTCTTAAACTAAAAGCAGTAAAGGCTAACCAAATTTTCTGTAGACACAAAAAATTCAGGCAAAATGGATTTGGACAACCTATCACACCCAATGGAATGACCATCATACGTTATTTTGACTCTTACTCCTATTCTAAATGCAAAAGAGGAAAGAAAGGAGAGGTGCACATGGCGGAAATTGGAATTTCTTTAACTACCAATCTTGAATGAAACGGAATCCAACAAGTTACTAATATATTCATCCACATTTATCATTCCTTCCTAATAAAATAATTTAAGATACCATGGAACAAGCAAGAGGAGAAGCAGAATCGCATATAAAAAAGAAAATGGAATTATCTATACTGTAAAGACCATAGTGAAATGGAATACACATGGTTATCACAGAATCACATATAATTGTCCTTCAACTTTTAATGCAAAACTAATTTATGGGCAACAAAACATGAAAAGAAAACTAGGTAAATGGAATTACAGAGCCAATTAATCATCAAGTTTTCTGACCTTTGTATTATCAAAAGAGATTACGTTTATAGTTTTCTTTTATCTCTCATTTATGGTAGAGCAACAATCATTCATTAGAAAGAAAATGAGAATAAAACATGAAAACATCTAATCTACATCATAATATGAACACGTGGCATTTTCCCATTGGTGATCCTGCCTGGCACTTTTGAAAACACATGGTGACTATTTATCTTCATGCTACCTTAGGATTTATGTGGAAATCTTCATTTTCTTCATGTTCTGTTGTTTGGCGCCAAGTCTATATAATTCATATTCCAATGGTCACTACAGTTTTGAATTCTTGTGCTCGATCTCGAATCAATGATAACGATTAAAACATAATAAACCTCCTTATTTTCTTTATGATTTCCTCTGTGGGTCCCTTTGTGTACACGTGTATAGCACTCACTTTCCTGCATTGGTTATCCTTTACACATCTTTGAAAAGTGGGAAAGCGAGTGTTCTTGATCCTTAAGAATCTAATGGGTGAATGATATCTTCTCTTTCATGTTACATTTTCACTGCAATTTCAAGTTTTAACATTTCTTTTAACCATGAAATATTAATGGCTCAAATTACTAACCATGTCGTAACATCGCAACTATCATTCATACAATGTCTTTGCTTGATGTGATTATGCGATAACTTCTTCTAGGTTGACCTTGACTTCATTCATAGGCTCAAAACATAGAAATCCTAACTCATTTTTAACCCTACGATGATGCAATTAACATGCTTTCGCATCTTCGTGACCTTGAACTAGAGTTAATTTGAACACTATGCGAACATGAGATTTGTAGTCTTTTGCACTGTGGGTCCACCTATTCCACATGTCAAATGCTCATATTCTCGCATTCGTTATTTCTCGTGCATCTTCAAAAAGAGGGGAAATACCAA